>JAACJT020000002.1:22498738-22535113 GCA_009936485.2 Gymnarchus niloticus
CCCGAGAACGCCCCCCCACCCCCCCCCCCCCCCCCCCCCCCCCCCAATATGTTGGTTTAATACCGACACCGTTCTTTTTTCACAGATGCGCCCTGTTGCTTCTGGCTTTTGCTCACACACCCCTCCCCCCCGTTCCTTGTCCAGGAAATGGAAGTTATCATCTTTCCTTGCCTGGGTTAGGGGGTCCAACTGGGCTCCTTGTGTCCTTGAGGCATGCTTGGCTCAAACCCAGGCTAGAGCTTCTGCTGGCTAATATCTGTTGGGGGGGAAGAGGAGCTCCTCTTGTTCGTTTGTTTGGCAAAGAAGACATGCCCACCCCCTATGCCATTTGTAAGTCGTTTTTACTGTGGTGGACGGTTGTAATGCCCACCCACTGCTGCTCCTGCAACCTTCTGTGTACTGCCGGCCACCTTTCATCCTGAGACCTTTTGGGGTCCTTGTTTTATATGAGCACCAGGGGGTGGGGGGGCACATTCCCTTGTCGTGGAGATCATTCCTTTCACTCCTAAAGGTCAGGACCACAGCACGCCACCATGCTAGCCTTACATCATCAAACCATGTTAGAGACGAGCTGTTTGCTCGGTCAGGCCGATCTCGCACGTTATGTCTGGTGATCCTGCCAAATTAACATGTTTAGGGAATGCAGTATAATGGCCTGTAAGGCTTTTTATGATGGGAGAAGGTTTACTGTTCATGAGAAATATTGATTGGTCACAGAGGAGGTGGGGCTCACAGGCCACCATCCAATGAGATGGCAAGCATGAAGGAAGTAGGTGAATATGTAGGTGTGGTGTAGCAGTCGGTTCCCTAGTAGGGCTCGCTGTGTGGTGTCACAGCTCCTTGAGGCGTTCAGCTGAGCCTCACTGCATTGTGGGAATCACTAGAGCTTGCTTTTTCTGTGAACAATGAGTGTTTCATTGCGGGTGGATTTATTTTTAGCTGTAAGGCAATAGTATATATAAATGAGATTTTAAATAAAGCTATTCTTGCCATTCTTCTTCTTATTTAGATATTCTTGTCATTGGTAGTAGTGTTTGATGAAATGTTTATCATACATTTCATAAGGAAAATAGCTGATGATGTGTAATTTGTAGTTTAATGTGTCTTGTTTTCAGTAATGTGCTGTGCTGTGTATGTGTGCATGTGTGCTCGCACACACACGCATGTCTGAGGATATCTGAGCCTGTGGGTTTTGGGGCAATGGGGAGAATAACACAGTTCTAGTCAAATTGGCGGAGCAACCACCCTAAAAAACAAAAAAAGACTGTCTTTTACTATCTTGCCTGCGGAATGCACATAATTGTAGAAAGTAATGCAATAATACAGCTGGCGGAGCTTAACTGCGGTATTACACTCGTTAATATTTCAAGTCCACCCCCACCTACCCAAACTTTGGTAATGAAGGGTTTGGAAGCCTGCCGTGATTCTCATGTAACTAGCGGAGGGAGGCATGTCTCCTTTTGTCTTCCTCCTCATCATCCTCAGTATGGCAGCTCAGCTGGAAAGACCCCACAGCCCATCTGCCCTTGCTCGCCCAGCGATTCCAAGCCAGCTGTGCCTCTCACTGATTACCTCTTGAGGTGTCCCTCGAGGGAAGGATTTTGTCCCATCCTTGGTGGGGGGTTCGCAGGTAGGAGCACCCTCACGGCTCCATCTTGAGTCCCGTGTCACGCCGTAGTGATGCGTGGTGCAGCTCACCGTCACCCTCGGATGAATCACACTCAGACAGATCACTCCAGTCCGACGGGCTCTCTTCGCTTTCTGCACTCTGGAGACTCTTATCGCCGGTCTGAAGCGTTTTGCGGGAGTCCTCTGAACCGGACTGCAATGTCAGATCCGGATTCTGAAGCGTGGCAGTTACCCCAGAACTGCTAGCAGCCGCTAAAGATGGAGTTAACCACGGGCAAGGCCCTCCAACCAGTCACCCCAGCCGTACGCTGCAGTTCAATTTTCACAGATGGCGGCCATAGCCATCGTCACTTTCACCATGTCAGAATTGTTGCACCGACTGCTGATTGGGACGATTTCATTTTTGCTGTTTAGGTTTCGAGGCATAACTGTTTGTACACGATAAGCCTCGACTAACGTTTATGGGGGGGTTTTAGGGGGGGACACGGCATGCATTAAACTAATGCACTTAGTAAGCAGACAGTTATAAATTCTCAGCAATATGCTCTTTTGTTTTATTAACAAAGCAGATCATTATAATGTACTGTACAGCAAATGCTAATAAGTTGCAAATTGGGTTTGGTTGCCTAGTAATGAATATTGAGCGATGATATGGCGGGCCCTCCGAGCTTCGGTAATTCCCCACGCATTTCGCGGCCAACTGGGGGACGTCGTTTTTCAGCCTGGCCCGTCGGCCCGCCGTGGGCTAGTATACATCACGCCTAATCAACGGTACTCTGTGACACTGATTGTCAATACGAATGACTTTAATATACAGGCGGGCGCATGGCGAGGTGGCGCAGGCGGCGCATCATTGAGTTACGGCCCCATCGTGTGGAAAATTGCTCCATGCGTCTCGGTTTCCACTGACAGCATGGAGCGCAGAGCGTTTGATGCTAATGGCACGACGTGGATGTCATTTGCGGGTGGCAGGCGGGTTCAAGGGGTCACCCGCCTCCCCAATGCCCCCCCCATACCCGCTCTTTTAATGCCAGCCGATTGGTGCTCCTCCATTGCCCTATCATCTTCTGTGCTTTGGCAACGCCCTCATTGTGTGACGCTACTGGAGACCCGTGGATGTTACTCTTCAGCCACCAGAGGTCCATGCTGAAAGTGTTGAGGCCATAGAGATCTGATCGAGGCCGGGGGTCCTTGTGTCCCTGGAAGCATTTGGGCAGCCAATTGGTCAGCTTGAAAGCAGCTGGGCAGCTAATTGGTCATCTTCAAAACAGTCAGACAGCCAATAAGTCAGCTTGAAAGCAACTGGGTAGCCAATTGGTCATCTTGATGGCTGCGAGGGGTGCGATCGTTCCTCAGGGGATGTGACCTTGGCCTTCCATCCCATGCTCCCCTTGTCAGGTCAGTGCCTTGCTGCCGCTCGTCGGCGTATCGGAGGACTAGAATTGAATGCAGAACGTTACAGGAGCAATAGTAGCACAGGGCAGCAAAGGAAGAAGAAGAGCGATCTGTGACCCAGCATTAGTGTCGTGCCCCCGACGCTTCCGTTAAATGTCCTGCGGTGCAGCTCTAATGAAGACAAATCAAGCGGCAGTGAAAGTTCGAATTGCAGTGGAGCTGTTTATCCAGACCGCAGAGATTTCAAACGTAACGCCTTAAGAAATCATCAGTAAAATTAGCTGGAGCCAAATCACCGTCCTTTTCAGCACGTTTGAACGAATGTGTCTAAGTAGAGTGGCTGTTACGTTACACTGTACAGGGACGACTGCTTTTGCTGACAAATACGATTTTCTTGCCTTTTGCGTGGATTTATTTTTTATTTTGTGTTTAAAAAAAAAAAAAAAAGCCCCCTGGCTTTGTGGTTTTATTGATCAACTGCTTCGCGGCCCGTGATTGGTATCTTGCGGCTAATGAACTGAACTGGAGGCACAAGCCGGCAGATGGCTCTCTCCTTGCCTTCTCTTTGTTGTTCCTTTCAAAAGACAGAACCCCATTAATCAGCTCTGCTCCCCCCCCCACGTAACTGCTGAGGGATGCGCCAGCCCCCGTCTCAACACACTCCATCCAAAGAACAAACAGCTGGCCGAGTGTCGCGTACGACGGTGGGCTGGGCTGTGTTATGTGCAGAAATGGGTCAGCGCCGGCTCTGGAGCAGCCTAACCACTGGCTCCGTTTCTGTTCTCTTTCCAGCTGGGTGAATAACTTCGGCCATGAGGGGCTGGGACTGCTGCTGGATGCTCTGGAGAAGCTGCTGGATAAAAAACAGTAAGGTCCCCTTTAATAGGGGCTCAGCCATGGTGTTTGTGGTGGATGAACGGCATGTCATCAGTCCTGGGCTCACTCTTCCCCCCCCACCTCTCCCCCCAGACAAGAGAGTTTCGACAAAAAGAACCAACACAAGCTCATTCAGTGTCTCAAGGCTTTCATGAACAACAAGGTTTGTCTGCTTACCTGTGTGGAGCTTGGGGATGGGGTGGGGATCCCAGTTAGGCCCATTTGCAATACCCCATCAAAATTCCAAAGTCCTCCACTATCCTGGGGCGCTGCCCAATCCTGGGGTGGTGAGCTTCAGGCATCCAGTCTGACCTGCACCAGTAACCAATTTTGCACCTCTGGCTCAACAATTATGGTCCAACTTTAAGTCGGGTGGCTTGTGTGTAGTTCCCAGGAATACCAGCGGGGAGTCCATCCATGTGTCTAGGTAAGGTGGACCGATCAGAAGTCAATTAATTTTTAATAAAGTGGCCTTTTTAACAACCAGCCTGTCTGTCGATTTGGTTGTAGTGAAAGGATTCAAACGTTTTAACATATTTTCTATGCTAACGAATATTTAATACTGCACTGAGTGTAATGTAGTAATATAGCACTGTCTGATGAAATTTGACTCTAAAACAGACACTTTTGTTTGCATGCTTACACCAACACCCACACACTGAACCATGTAAACAAAACTCCCAGATGTGTTATCTGGTATGCCAGAAGGAGCAACCATGTGATCTAAAAACATGCTGATTGGACGACTGTTGTGACTCAGATTATTTAATGGTAATATATGGATTAGTAGAATGATTAGTCATGTGTGACATGTTTGATTAGTCGAGTGCCACACGTGGTAATTCGGGGTGTACCTGTGTATATATATCTGCATATCTCTTGGAGAACTGTCACTTCATCTAGCAACACATTCTGTGACCTTGAAGCATACGGGGCTCATGGCGGCTGATTGGGGTCATTTAGGAGGATTGGCCGCAGTTCCAAGTCAAGGAACTGCACTGTTGGGCATGTCTTGTGCTACCTTGTAGTCGCAAGTAATTTATTCGTATCTTCTTCTTTTATTGGGGGGCGTTTTAATGATTTGTCAACGGGATTCTTAAGTAGTGCACATTCTCTGGTTTGCTCTTTAATGCCGCATCAACCCAGATATTGTAATATCCCATAATGCAGCCAGGTCACGCTAAGGGCCATGCTTTCAAGGTTCAGAACCACAATACGAAGGGTGTGCTTGCCCCAATAGCCGTCCCCTCAACTGGGATTATTCTTACGCATCTACAGGTTTTTTTCAGGTTTTTTTTTTTTTTTTTTTGGGGGGGGGGGATCTACAGTGACCACACTGCCCCCTCTCCCAAAAAAAAAAAAAAAAAAATGAATTTCACTGAGTCTTCTTTAGTATGTAGAGTGGAGAGGTTGTGGCTAATTCCATGTCCTAGAGATGGTATCAGGGGGCGACTCGGTGTGCTTTTGGAAATGCGAGGCCATGCCACCGGTCACGTGACCGGTCACCTGAAAAGTACTCCTGTCACTTTTTCTGTCCTTTTTTGTCTCCTTCAGTATGGCCTGCAAAAGATCCTGGGGGACGAGCGGAGCCTCCTCCTCCTGGCAAGGGCCATCGACGTGAAACAGACCAGCATGATGACGGAGATTGTCAAGATCCTGTCGGCCGTCTGCATCGTGGGCGAGGAGAACACGTAAGTGGCTCTACCCGCCAGGAGGCGCCTTCTCCTGACTGCTGCCACGGAGGCACCGGCGTTTTTGAGCCCATGGCAGCAGCTGCGGCACACGCCCGTGCCGCTCTTTGAGCCGCGTCCAAGTCGGTCGGTTAGCGTGTTATCATTTAGCTGCCTGGGCTGTGTAACATTTTTAACTGCCAGCCAATTGTTTGCTATGAACAAGCAGCTTTGACAGGTTATAAATTGCGTCTCGGGAAATTTTTGTTTTTTGTTCCTGTTGCAGTGTAAAATAACAAAGGCCACTAAGCTCTGACTGAAACTCAAAGATTCGGGGCACTGCAGAGACTGAGGTAATTCTGCGGGGTGGCTGTCCATCGTGAAATCGCGAGCCCCTCCGTGTGTGTCGCTCGGGCCTCAACCCAGATTCTCGCGTACCGCCCTCGCGGATCCTGAACATGCAGAGGATGACTTCAAGAGGCCAGCTGGGCTGAGATTTCAGACGTATCAGTTCGTCTCTGTTAATGCCTGAAGAACGTGGGTCCTGCAAGTGGTCTTACAGTCCTCACTCATCAATGTAAATGCCGAGGTGGCAGAGGACGAGTCGCTTATCATCCTGCAATGGGGCTGTGGGCACGCAAGGGTGTGGTAGAGGTGAGGCCATGCGTCTCCTTCCCACCCATGTGAGACTGAAGTGCTTAGCTAGTGGAGGGACAGACCACAGGCGATAAATGAAATCGGCTCACTGGAGCCTTCAGCCATTGCTGCTCAGCTTCTCCGTGTGTCACAGATAAAGGTTTGCCCCCGGCCCAGCCCATGTCACCTGACGGCGCTGAGTGCGGACGATTGGTGCGATAAAGCCTCACGGATAAGAGCTCCCCTCTACTTCAAGTTATCAAACTGCGATATGAACACCCCCCCCATTTTGTGTGTCTGTGTGTGTCTGCTCCCTGTGGCTTTACGAGCCTCCCTCACCGGAGTCACCAACAGCCCAGCATGATATTCGACCTGTTAAAGATCTGTCTCCTGAAAGAGGCACCATGAGCTTCGATGCATGCTCATAACCGACGTCTGTCTCACCCTTTTTTATTTGCCTTTTCATGAGAGAGTTTGACTGGCTCACAGATACCCTCCATGCACAAATGAAGGGAGAAACAATGATTGGACAGGGGAGAAGGACACTCACTGTGTACAATGGCCTCAGCCTTGGGGAAGGGAAGCAGAGGATTCTGGGTAAAGGCTCTAGCCACTAGTCGATAAAGCTCACTCTCGCTCTGTTGCTGCTGTCATGCTCCTGTAGCCTCGATAAGATCTTGGAGGCCATGACGATCGCGGCGGAGAGGAACCACCGGGAGCGATTTGCCTGCATCGTAGAAGGTCTGGAGAACCACGAGGCTCAGCAGCTGCAGGTGAGTGGCTGGGGTCATGTAGGGTCACATAGGGTCATGCAGACATTGGGTCTGGCCTGTCACATGACACCTATGTGACTCTGCATGACCCTGCACACAAATGCACCCCCTTCTAGACTAGATGGCCAGGCCTCATTCAATGATCACCTTTTTGTCTTAAGCTACTCATCCCACCAGCTTTCACATGTGTTTCCCCACCTTCCTACCTGCTCCTAGGGCCACGGGGGGCCTTCAGCAGAAAAAAAAAATTGACTTCGGAAGTGGAGCCCAAGGGGGTGGGGGGTGGGGCGGGACGAGACAAACCGCTGCTGGTCTCCTCCGTTCATCCCTTCATCCCCAACGGCCTCTTTGCTTGGCGGCTGTGTTCTGACACGAGGGCCCGGCTTGAAGGTTGACAGCCCTGTCAGTCTCGGGTCTGCTGCACCTCGGCCGCTGACAACACAACCCACCCCCAAGTGTGCCTTGCTCTCACCTCTCTCTCCATCCTTTACATCCGCTTGTCAGCTCGTCTCTGTGTTTTTTTTAACAGGTGGGGGATATGGGCTGCTGGTTATTAAGATGCGGCGGGTGACCTACATTGTCTGTTGTCTGGCAACACAGTTCATCGGCCATGGGCCGTATGCCCCCACACACATCATCTTCAAAAGGGGAGGAGCTCTGTCACAGGAACCAATACATAGGCTCTGGAATGGCAGAATTGTGGTGATTTCATTCATTACGAGCACCTCTGCCTTTCTTGACGTCGTCTTATATTTTTCCGTGCTCTCTTCCCTAGTCTTCCTCCCTCTTCCTCCAGTGAGGCGTGAGGCAGATGCAGTACACCTGTTCTGCCGTTTTTCGACCCGTTTGGAGTGATTAACCCTTTTGACAGAGCTGTTTGCGTGTGAGACTGGTTGTTGACAGGATGAAAAGCAGCAGTACTAATTGTGAAGTAAACAAGGGCAGCTTGTTGATGAGGCAGCTGCATTAGGCTGATTTGCTCATGTGATTAAATTAGTTTTACTGTCCACCTCCATCATGGGGATGATCACAGCCCCAAACTTTAAACTGCCATTTTTAATTGTGTTACGTTTTACTATAATTAATATCATCATAATTTTCCTACCTTCTTCTCATAAAGGTCATGCTTAATAATAATATTATTATTATTATTATTATGATCAATAATAATAATAATAACAAATCATCATTGTCATAATTCCTTGTTTATGCTCTAATCCAAAGCAGCTTTGAATTTCATAGACTTCTGCAGGGAGCTGAGATGTAGCCGTTTCTGTTGATTAGATGTTTTTGCATGCTGTCCAGGCTACAGGTGTAGGCCTTTTCTGATGTGGGCTGGCAGCCACCTGGCCGTAAGCTGCGTGCCATAAACAGCAATGCTGCTTGCTTTACCACCTCCTGGTGGTTGCTCCCCGTGTTAAGGCCGTAGCACCCGCCATCTTTGGCACATCAGTGTGAATGTGTTCGGTGGGACGTGGGAGAACCAGATGCCCATTGCAGATGCCAGTGTGTACCGGCATAATCTGGAGTCTCTCAGCGGGCCGTTGAGAATCAGAGGCATTCGACATTGAAACCTGTATGGGTCCCGTCCTGTCATATAGAACTGACTTGTGAACCCATGATGACACAATACCTCAGCGGCCCTTAAATTTAACATGCCAGTCTGGAAATTAATCATGATCCCATACATCCATCATAGAGATCCCAGTGCTTCCATCTTTCCCCTGTTGGGGGAGCTCTCCTCTCCTTCTGCCATCATCTCAGAAGCCCTCTGAGGGCTGTTGAAGGCCTGCTAGCATCTCCAGCCATTCTGTTTCATCACCATCCTTAGGCAGCTCCTCACACGGCCACCGTAGTCCTCTTTTCTCTTCGCTCTGCCAAATTCTAAAATGTGCTATGCTTTCTCTGGCTTGAATTTGGATGTCGAGCTAGTACTGTGCTCCAGGAATGAAAAACACAGGGAAAGTGTTTTGGTGCGACAGCGGGAGTTAACTGCCTGATTGTTGTACCCAAGACCGCTGGTGTAACACAGCACTGCTTTTAGTACATTGTGCATGAGGTAATTTCAGGTTACTTTAATATTTTAGTAAATTTATTATTCACTGTGTTATGTGAGTTTATTAACTTCTTTGTGTTTTCAGGTAGATTGGATTTAGAGGTTAATTTTCTGCTGGAAACACTCGTTTTGAAAGTATTGTTTAACCGGTGACTGATTCCGCAGTAGTACAATACATACACACATCAGTTTAATACAGTGGATTTTAATAATGAAAATTAAAAAGGGTTTGGGTGTGCGGTCATGAACAATAGTGTGTGTGGCATGGGTGTTCAGCATGTTACATGCCTCCCCGCTCTCTTGCAGGTGGCCTGCATGCAGCTGATCAACGCCCTGCTCACCTCTCCGGACGACCTGGACTTTCGCATCCACCTCCGGAATGAGTTTCTGCGCTGTGGCCTCAAGAAGATCTTGCCGGTGAGGGCGGGACCTTAGTGATGGGGGGGGGGCTAGCATGACGTCAGCGTGATATTGTAATCCGGACGAAGTTCTCCCCTCACGTGTTTGCTGATTGCGATTTTATGTCCCCATCCTCTCAATGATGGATTGTGTGTTTACATCATTCCCCAAATCAGCAGCCCTGCCTCTTAGGTGATTCATTTCTGCTCCAAGGGATAAACCTACGGCATTCCTTGTGAAAAGGAGTACTCATCCATTTAGCTGTTGATACTCTAGACCTGTCCCCTCATTGCCGTGCCACTGGGGGCCATCAGGTGGGCATAACTCTAAAGAGACAGCCGGCTCACACCTGTGAGATCATGGGAGGGATTATTGGGCACCAATGATTAGCTGCCATTAACTATGGCTGAACATAATTGGCTCAGTACACCTTGAGTTTGGGGAAAAAAGATCTGCCACTTCCTCCTTGTAGCAATTCCTTCACATTGCCTGTAGTCGCCCACCATTACCCCGCGCTGAGAAAGTGCATGCAGAACGGTTTAGGTCAGATGTGACAGTGACCGGCTTCATACCCAAAATGAGTGAGAGTCCGTAATTTGGGAAAAGCCTGATTTCGGCCTTGTTTTTCTTTCCTTTCGGATGGCAGGAGCTGAAGGAGACGGAGGAGCTGGACATTCAGCTGAAGGTGTTCAACGAAAACAAGGACGAGGACTTCCTGGAACTCTCCCATCGGCTGGAAGACATCCGGGCCGAGATGGAATATCCTTTGATTGCTGGGTTTTGTAGGGCAGGCTGAACGGTGAGCTCTGTGGGCTCATTTACTGGCTTTGCTGGGTCAGAAAAGCATCTTGTTGCCCTTCTCTGAGCACGAACTCCCAGTTAACCCGCCCCTCCCATGAACCCCTCACTTGTCACCTCAACCATCGAGTTTCCCAGCATTGCTCCCTCCTGCCCCACACCTGAGTTTCATTCTTCCCACTTCTTTTTTTTCCCCTCCATCTCCGAGGTTGAGGCTCTCCCAGCGGTTCTGGCTTTAAAACTAAGGCTGCAGCTGACACCTACATCAAGGGACTGATCCCAAATCAGTGACGCATACACCGGCAAGTTTGGAAGATTTTCTGAGCCGATGCAGGCGTGTGCTCGACATCTTGAGGGATGCAGATGTTGGTGGAAAATCGTGTTACCCAACGTTGTCAAACACGATTACCATCTACGCCGGGTCCTCTTTGCCTGTCTGCTCTTCACATCTCTCTTTGTCACCGTGGCTTATGTAGAATATTTTAAAGCTCCGCTGGGTTCTGCTACCTTGTCTTGGATGCATTCGGTCTGGGCTTGCCTCAGGATGGGTCCTGCTGGTGGACAGCCGAAGCCTAGAACGCCGGCTGAAGGTTTCGACGAGTGTCTCCAGGCCACGTATGAGCCAACACTTTGTTCTGGCCGACGGCAGCGCACAGATGTTCTGGCTCTGTCCCCCTCCATCTTACAGGTGTCTCGAAGCAGGGAACCTTTCCGTGCCCATGTTGGAGAGAGTGACAGGTGTTTGAGGGCTGGGGGGATGGAGGCGGGTCACGGGTGTCTGCATGTTAGCCGCCTCCTGGGTGAGCCTACCCGCCGTCCGTCTTTACGGCACACACTCCAACTTCCCACCCTGCTCTGTGCCTATGACCTCATCTACTGTCTTGAAGGGACCGCCTCATGAATATTAACGCATGGGGGGCACCCTCCCAATACCCAGTCGGGCTGGATGCGGGTGTCAACAAGGTGACTCCTGTCTGGTGATGAATAGTGATTGGCCGCGGGGCCATGGGATGGGGCAGACGGATCCCCCGCCTCCCCCCATACTGGCATGACCTCATCTCGACTTGTTTATTCATGAGCATAAAAACACCATCATTGTGTCAGCTCTGAGACTATAAAACCTGATATAGAAGGAGAGGGGGAAGAAAAAAACCAAAACCGATAATGAAACAAGCCTCGTTGGGTTAGAGAACCTCTGTTTGGTCCTTCTTATCTTGCAGCTCTTTCTGATGAGGAATGCTGGCTGAGGGAGGCAGTTACACCTGCCTTTGCATGCTAACAACCCACACCTTCCTCGTTACGCCTGATGCAGGAGTGGGAATTAGCTTTGTGTACAGTCACGGTTTGAAACAGAAGAACCCTCTTAATTACAGACAAGGCTGAAGCTAATGAAGCACAGGCTGTCGCCGCTTTCGTGGATTTTCCGTTTTATTGCTGAGAGGAGCGGTGGGATCAGGGTGAACGTTATTGTGCCGTGAAGGAGTCAAGCATGGGCTGGAGTGGTCCGCTCTCTCTCTCGGCGAAATTCCAAGAGGCATTTCTTGATCCCGTAGCTTCTCCGGGTCCTTCCATTCTCGAACGTTGCCTTTGCTTGCTGATTGCCTTGACACCATGACAGGCGAGAGAGACAGAGGAAGAAACATTGACATGGCACCTTTGCCCTGGCTTGTGGCACGCTCTGTGTTCGTGGGGATATCTCGCCGCTGTGGGCTGTCATGTCTCCCGTGGCGTTTTTTCTCAAAGACACGTTATTTAAAAGTCTTCCACTGACTTTTCGTTAGGCAAAAAGAAGACAGAGCCGAGACTAACTGGAAACCCCGCGAGGCAGCCAATCAGTGGCCTCCTTTTATGCTGCCACCGGGACAGAACAAGAGAGCACAGAGGCCCATTGGCTGGAATGGTGCCTGGTATTTTGTCACCTCCCAAACCTCTCTGCTCTTGTCTTTGCAGAAAAGGGTTTACACATCCGGTGGCATTCATGCCTGCTTCTCAGACAAGATAAACATTCAGCAGAGATTATTCTTTTTTCGTGCCAAACATACATCCAATTTGAATATTTGCCTCTAGCTATTTATTTTCTGAATTCTTCACAGGTTTTTTTTGTTATTTCTTACAAGTTCAGGTAGATGATTCAAACTAATCCTGTCGCCATTTAGTTCCAAACTCCCTTAAACATTCGTCTCACACGTTTGTATTTTTCAAAGACCACGTTAGGTACTTCTGTTTATCATGCTGGCTCACCTGAAGTCTTACCTTATAAAAAAGAGTAACCAAAATATTTCTTAAATTTGGGTTTTGTTGGCAAAAGCGTCATGTTTCTTTCTAATTGGCAGTCCCGTTTCTGTGTTTTTTGGCGGTTTTCCAGACAAATAGCTGACATCCATGTCTTTCAGGTGGGTTTAACAGCTGAAAAAAAATTAAATCAGCAGTTACTAGTGTCTGCTGGGTTTTGTTTTCTATTTTAAAATGATATTTATTTCCTGTCTATTTTCCGTCTGTTTGTCAGGTGTGCAATCGATACATCTTGAAAGTTTTTTAAAAAATAAAAAGCCTTTTTAGTTTGAAAGACAAGTAATCGCTCGATCCCATTTCACTCTTTGGCCGACTGATGCATTTTTCATGATTCCCATTTTAAATATTCAGACCTTCCATTTGATTAATTTGCTGCTTCCTTGGAAGGTGTTTCCTGACAGGTAGACTTGAGGGAATGTTATTTATCGCCAGTCCATTGTCCCACCCCAGTTTTCTGAGCCTGCTAACAGGGTTAAAAAAAAAAAAAAAAACGGCCATTAGCTATCCTTACACTTTTTGGATGCATCCTGTGTGGCCTGGCAGGATGGGAGATCTGAGGAGAGAGGCCAAATAAACAGGATAGGTGATGCCTTGGTCAATACGACCTTCATTTGAAATCCAGGGAGGGAGCTTCCCGGCATCACAGAGGCATGCTGCCACATCAGCTGCTTTGAAGACCATATACCCATTGGGTTCTCACTATTCAGTGGTCAGTTTGTTGCTGATTGACAGCCTTTAACCCCCCCCAAAAAAAAAAAAAAAAATATCCGATTGTCTGGAAGAAGTTCAGTTGAAGAAGTTCTGGAGGTACGATGAGCCCAAGGCCAGAATCAGTCAACTTCCATACTTCGGTCCTTTCTTGTCTTCTTTCCACAGGGCAACCCATCTTACAAAGGAATCCTTTGGAGTCAATCTCCTTCACACTCTCCCCTTCTCTGTCATTTCGGCGTTTTTGGGTCAGGAATAATCTCTCTGAGACTTTACTAAGATGTCACGTTTGGGCCGAAATTCTAAATGGGTCAGATGCAACTACTGATCTTGCTGAAAGAGAAAAATATGATCATGTGAAAAAAGAAACTGGAGATGATGGAGTCATATTGTGAGCTGGCGATGCTACCGGTTGCATTTCATGGCTGGCGATGATGCTGGTCCAGCTTTGTGGCTTTGTACTGGGCACCAAGTGTTGTGTTTCTTGTGTGTTGGCACATGACAACAAGTGTGTTCCCTTCACTGGGGCCTGTGCTGTGTGAATCCTCCCGGGAAAACCGATGGCGTCATGTGGTTGATTTCCAGAGAAAAGCAGAGCCTTGTCTGCATGCCATTTCTTTTTTTTGGGAATCGGCACTTGCCTTGATCTCGCCCATGGGTCCTGACATGGGAGATGGCGGGGGGCGCTTGACGAACTCGGCCTCGATGGTGGAGGGCCTCGCTCGTGTTCCTTCCTGGATGACGCGTGTTTTCATGTGTTTGGCAGGCGCCATGACGATGACACTCCGTTGCTTTTTACAGGGTGCTCAGAGGACACAAAGCGGGCCCTTTCTAAAAAAAAAAATCCCCACAGATATTTATATATCTCCCGTTAAAGAAATGTATACGGCACTGCTCTGCTGGGAGCCTGATGTGCCACCATCTGACGAGGCCTGGCGTCCATGCGCTCTGTTTTCCATTTTCTTCTGGGGGTCCTCCTTAACCCGCTCCTCACCGACATGAATGAGGTGTACCATCTGCTTTCCAACATGGTGAAGGACACGGCGTCTGAGAACTACCTGCTATCCATCCTGCAGCACCTCCTGCTCATTCGCAATGACTACTACATCAGGTGAGCCTGCCCCCTTCCTGATCGATGCACAGCTTGCCTTCATAGAGACGGCACTTGCTCCTTCCGGAGGTCCAACCTTTGACCGTGGTACCTCAGTCCAGGATATACGGCTAAATCAGAGTGGCTCACTGGTTGGGAATTGAAAGGTCACCTGGGCCGTGGGAGACTGTGTGGGGTGGGGGGGTTACTGACGGACCCCTGCCCCATCGCATCCTCGTTATCCTCACCAACCTGCATGTTGCCAATGAAGATGGTGGTCGCGGCTTTGCCGGGACCTTTTCTGCAAATAAAATATTTAAAGGAGAATGGGGTATGAGCAGGGAGCAATGGGATGCCGGTTTTAGGAGGAGGGGTGGTGGGGTGGTTGTTGCTGTTCGCTGTGTGTAATGAATAATGTATCTGTGCGCTCGTTGGAGAAAGAGAGAAGCTGAACGCACATTAACTAGCTGGCCCGACATTCTCCTGTTCTCCGACTCAGCCTGGTGCTGCCTTGTCTCCAACAGTAGAGAAGGATCACTGAAAATGCTTGTTAAAAATGCATGTTGTTATTAAAGATATTCTTTTAAAAATACATCCTTGCCGCTCCTGTAGCTGTGGAGCAGATATAATTCCCCAAGATTCACTGATTTCGCCTGGCACCGTCTCTCACGAGGTAACAGCACCTGCCGTTGTTGATTAATCATCTGAGAACGCTTTGAACCAGCGGGTCCTTTTATTTTAGGCTCTAAATTAAAAACAGCTTTCTGAGGGGGAAAAATGAACCGCTATAATTTTAGATAAAGATGAGACTCTCAAGATCATCCAAGGCTTTGATGGATCAAACATCCTGGGCCTTGCCCTCCCAGGCTGCCGTTGGTGGCAGGCATTGTCCATAGGTGTTAGGGGCGGGCCTTCGTGTGAAACATGCTCGGCAAGAGCAGCGATTAAGATATCTATAAAAAAATAATTATAATAAGCTGGCAAGACACAAACCAGTGAAAATTTGAGGTTGACGATTTTGCTTGATGCAGATGCGAAACTGCCGTCTTGTGTCCCGTCGTTTCTTCTCTGCAGAATGATCTAATTGTAAGCCAAGTGAAATGAGGTGAATGAGAGGGGGCAGAGGACAGTGGGTCAAGTCCTGCTGATCAACGCCAGGCCCCACCCCCTCGCCACCAGTGAATGAAATGGGGGGGGGTGGGGGTTCTGCCTCTTTTGGTGAGCTGTGACAGTTCTAGGTCAGTCACTGCCTCACTCTTATCTGTGTCCATGGCGAAGATGCTGCCGGCAAGCAGATGGGGGGTTCTTATTGAGATAATAATTTGATGTGCCTGCATGACAGCCATATATGGCTAGCTCATTTGGAAGATGTACATGTGCAAACAGTACATAAACTTACTCTATTGTGTGTGTGTGTGTGTGTGTGTGTGTGTGTGTGTGTGTGTGTGTGTGTGTGTGAGTCTGCACCGCAAACCCAGAGGAGTAGGACGTGAAACGTAAATATGTACTTACCATTTTCCTGCCAGATGTGAAGGAGTGTTTATGTTAAACAGCCCAGACTACTCTCTAAGGAAAGGTGCTAATGTAAAATAAGAATTAGTGTTAAATGAAAATGCCTTTAGAAGACGTCAGGTAGATGTCATTGTAACCCCAGACGCTCTTCTGCATTAAAGTCAGATGAGACTAATAAGAACACCTTAGAAATCAGAAGAGCCCAAAAGAAAATGCGATTCAAACAGCAGATTATCAAATCAGGCTTACTGGCACTATGGAGATGATAGATTGTTGAAAGTGTAAACACAACAGGTGGTTAGGCTGCGTTCAAGTGGCAACCATCCATCAACAAACTACTTACCCAGTATAGGGTGATAGGAACATGCACTTACAGTGTGTCCGTCCATCCATCCATCCATCCATCCATCCATCCATCCTCTATTTACTTAACCTGATCCAGGTCACGGGCAGGTGCTGGATGCGATGACAGTTTGTTGCCGGGCTGCGCACAGTGTTTTTCTTGTCTGTATTGGGTTGTAGAAATAATTTTATAATGTCACATCCTATAATATCAGTGATTTTTTTTTTTCTGCTCTGTAAGGTTCGCTCAGAATGAAATATGATGAAACCATTCTAACTGAATACAATGGACAGCAAAAGACGCTTCCACGCTGTTATCTAATCCTCCTCACGTGCGTAGGTGCCACCTTCGGCTTCATCAGTGCAAGGTGGCCCCCACCTTCTGATGTGCTGCCCCCACATATGTTTAAGGCTGGCTGGCAAGGCATGGGCGAAATGAGACCGCAACAGAGCAGGTGCCCTGGAGATTTCCGTCACTGCTAATTCAAGGCCTCCTCTGATCTGGAAATGCGGCGGTTTGACCTCTGGGGAGTGTGACAAAGGATGGGAATAGCCATGTCCCAAGGGGTTGGGGGAAGACCGCGGCTGAGCAGAGTCAGGTCTAGAGTGGTTCGGAGTACTCAAGCTTAGAGTTTCTGATGTCCATGGAGCCTTGCCTTTCAGAAAATCCTGCCCAACAATCCCCTTGTTGCTCCCCCCATCTTAGTCCTTGATCACCTAGTCCCCATAAAACGGCCTACAGATTCTCTTCCTCTCATCCTCTAACTTATCCTCTTTATGATCCTCCCCATGGGCCCTGTAGAGTCCCTCCCTGCTCATGCTTCTGTGTGCGTTGTGCAGATTGCTGATGACTGCGGTGACTCTGTCGTCCTGGGGGCTGTTAGAGACCCCTTTAGCTGAACATGAGGGGGTCACTAGCCTTTGCCACTTGTGAGCTGTAAAAATTAATAAATAAAAATAATCCTCAGGTTGTGAGATAGTTTGAATTAACGGCCGATCTGTGGGCTCTAAGTAACACGGTAGATCCTGTAAAATCTTAGGAAAACATTTGGAGCTGTGAACCAATTCCATAAATTGGTCACAGCCATAAAAGATGTGCCTTTCTGTGGCTGGTGGCAGTGTTAACTGAGGGGGGGCTTCGAAGTTTCTGGCTTCTAAATTGCTTCTGCTTGGAAATTTTCAAGGTGAGATCAGGCGCTGAATTGTTTGACGCTGCCATAGCTCGGCTTAAGTTGACATTGTATTTGCTAAATGTCACTTGCAATTAAAGTTGATCGTTTTGAGCTGGAAAAGGTCACGGAGCAGACTGTTAGGTGGCACCGTGTTCCGGCGAGATCTATACTGGCGGGAGCCAGGGGCGGCGTGCAGTCCTACAGAACGCAGTTGTAAGCGGTTTTTTTTTTTTTTGGTTTTGTTTTTTTGGTTGTTTGTCTTTATGTTTGTGGTGTTAATTATACCCAGAGCAAGCCTGTGGTCCTATGTTTTTTGGCCAGCGCCCTCTAATTGCCAAGGATGATTACGAATTACCCGTGTGACGGTGTGGCAGGCTCCTGCTGTCACCTTGACCAAGTGCCGCATGCGAACCTGCAACTTGCCACCATTTGCTGGGATTTACCGGGACACGTGCCGTCATTTCATAGTTTGATGGGGCGACTGTTTCCCTGAAAATGGGGTTGCCCACTGTTATTGGCATAAGATATGTGGGGGTGTGGGCCAAAAGCCACACCCACTCTGACTCCACCTCCTACCCCGCCCACCTCTGTGCTCCAGGCCGCAGTACTACAAGGTCATCGAGGAATGTGTGGCTCAGGTGGTCCTGCACAGGAGTGGCATGGACCCTGACTTTGGCTACAGGGAACGACTGGACGTGGACTTCACTCATCTTATCGGTATGCCTCCTGAAACCTGGTGGAGGGAGGTGGGCTCTGAGCCATACCCCCGACCTCATTCTCTGAATTTTAGCTGTTATTTAGTGTGCCCCCCGACCAGCTCCCTGCAGGACTGGCTTTGAGTTCCAGTACGGTGCAGGGGTATCGATATGGGACAGAAATCCCCATAATCCTCACAAAGACAATCTGATCCAGGATCAATGTTAATGTTCCTTTAAGCATTAATCCAGCTGTTGTATGCCATTGAAAGTGGAGATTAGTGTGTGTTCTTCTCACTTTTCACACACTGCTGTAAATCTGAGAAAGTGACAAAGTATATTCATGTTTGGGTGGGGCAAGCTAAAGCTGTAGTGACCCCCTCCCCCGTGCACACACGTACTCCCATAACCACAGTAAAACACATCTATTTATACACATATTACACTTACAAGACATTATATACAGCAACGTAATGCTCTTGAGACAAATGGAAAGTCCCAGAAATGTCATTATTTTCAGCCGGAGGGTCCACTGAATGTGGCGCCTCTCCCCCCGATGCCTCTTATTATCTTCTCAACTTTCCCTGAGAGCCCGAACAAAACTCGACACCTGCAGCTGACACAGTCATACAATGAGGCCTACTAATTATGCATAAATGATCCATTATCATTAATGTTTGTCTTTTGGGTGGGGTATCTCTCCAGCATGGGGTGTGGATGGGGTTTTGGTCAGCTGCTTTACCTGCAGAAATGGATATTTGTTTATTTTCTTGAAAATCAGGGCAGATTGCCTGAATTTTCAGTATAAACATTCATCCATTCAGTTGTGATAAGGAGGCAGGAATAGCAACTCTACCCCCCCACCCACCCCACCCCATCCCATGACTCAACCTCCCCACTACCGTCATGTTGTGTGAAGTTATTAAACTTGTCACCGAAAACATTGTGAAAGTTTCGGGCTTATTCCATGCCGGAGTCGTTTGTGTTGCCCCCCCCAATTCCACTTTAATCAGGTGGAAATGAGCGTATCAAGGCCCGTTTTTAAATTCACACTGCGGAAAGCGGGCTTGTCGGGGGCTGTGAGTAGGAGAGGAACAGGCAGGTTCGTTTTGATTTCCCAGCCATGCGCTCATTTGCCGGGTTTCTGTATTAGCTTTGATCTGCCGGAGTGCAATTTGCACGACCGTGGTTTATTCCTGCGGTCGTGGGTTTCATTCCTACGATGTGTCCCCCCCACCCCCCACCCCCCCCGACCCATAGATCAGTGCGTGGATAAAGCAAAAGTAGAGGAAAGCGAACAGAAGGCCCTGGAGTTTTCCAAGAAGGTGAGCCTCGATTCGCCTCCAGAGAGCGAGCGTCTCCAAGCTGTTCTCTAAAAAAGACACAAAAACTCGTCACGACACAGTTCCCAGATAGATATTGATCGCTGCACTTTTCCCGAAATGTGCCCTGATCTATATTGGCATTGCTTGGACTGATGTTTCAGGCTGAGGGGGGAAAGTGTATAGATGCAGCTTTTCAGAGCCTCTTATTCAGTAATTGCAGTATAGAGATATGTCATTTTTAACAGCATCGATTTATGGTTATTTCAACACCATATCCTGCACAATTTGGAAGATTGAGCTCAAAAGTAAGGAACTTACTAAAGAAATGAAAGCATGTTTTTGGCTCTGCTGCTTAGGAGGTGGTGTTGGGTTTTGCAAAAGGTGTCCAGAGTTGTTAGTTTTTTCCCAGTTATGGACATTCTCAGAGAATTCAGGCCTTGGCATTACTCTGGGTCAGGCTGGGGTTTCCAGTGAAGGTGGACCAGGCATCTGAGACACTCGGTTACCATCATTGGGGTCTCTGGTCACACCTCTGCGGTGCCTCCATTCACGTTGTCCTCTGGTTCTTGCCTGCAGTTCGATGAGGAGTTTAGTGTTCGTCAAGAAGCTCAAGGTGAGCTACGGAAGCAGGAGGAGAAGTTAAAGGAGATGGAGACGCAGATACGTACTCTACAGGCCCAGGTAACGGAACGCGGACGGTGACGATGGGGGTTCAGCTCTGGGCTGCCATGAGGCACTGTCAAACGTTTTGTGACTGGCTCCATTTCGAAATTTTGGTCCCTTTCCATGTATTGTTGATTCTTTTATGTCTTGCAGTCTTTTTCTCGAGTTTTTCTATTCTTTTTGTGTTTGTAGAAAGGAGTTATTTGTAAATAGTCCTTGTATTGAGGGGGAGAAAAACAAGTGATTACCTTCAGCAAAATGATTGGTACTTTGTGTCATCCTGCACTGGGAACTAAAACTGAATCTGCATCGCCAATGGCGCCCCCTGCAGGTGGTTGCTCTGACCCTTCCATTGAACAGATTTACCTGATAATCTTAAAGATTATCAGGTGGACGGCAGCAAACACATTCATGACAGTAACCTGCGTCATTGCATTTCTTTAAAAATAAATTTCACAACCTGCGTTATTGTTAATTGAGTCTGAACTGAAGGCGAGAGCCAATTACAGCTGCTTTCTGGGAATAACGCTTTTTCCCTTCCTTTTCATCGGACAGATCCAAAATACAGATAGTTGCTAGGGGGAAGAATTGCCTAACTCAGTCAAGTTGAAACCTTTTGACTCCTAACAACAAATGTATAACTGCTCTAAGTAGCTATTTTTGGGTGTCTGTGATTATTTAATTTAATAAAGTGCCAATTTCCTCCATAAAATGCAGGCCTGGATATGTTTGAATAACTACTCAGCAGTCTAATACACTCAAAATTGTAGCATCTCTGAGATGGAACTGCATTATGTTTGTGGTCTCCAAATTAACATTTTATTTTTTTCCTTCTCTCAGAGAAGTCTCATCTGCCTCAGCTGTCAGTGAGTTCCTCCATAAGCCAATTTTGAACACTTTAAAGCTGTCCAGAGACGACTGAATAGATTGGCATTCCGCTTATTGAATTTAATAAAAACCACCGTGGAGGGCTGGTATAGTGTTGAGGGCCGAACGGCCCCATCCCTCCTAAAAACAAATCCATCACTGGAAAAGAAGCGCATGCATTTACACGTTAACATTCTGCGAGTCCTAATCCGCCTCCGTCTGCCTCTCCCATGCTGGTTCTCTGTGCCCGATAGCTGGTCCCAGTAAACTTATCCCGACGGTAGCGTTTGAGTTGCGAACTGCACCCCATAAGGAAACGGCATCTCTTTTTTTTTTTTTTTTTTACCTGTTTTAACTTTGTCTTTGTCCCAGAGGTATGTTAGCTTAGGTAGCACAGCGCCCCCTTCTCTCAGACCGAGCCCTGCAGCGTCGAAAGTGCTGCCCTCACTGCAGGTGCTGGGATGGGTTACTTCCAGGAAGATGCATGACTCCCGGCCCAGCCAGCTGACTTTCCTCCAGCTCTTTGATGGCGGCCAATCTAGGGAACTCTTCATCAAAGACCGCGTGTCTGTAAAAAGATACCTTTGTCACATTTCTTTTGACTTGCCGCCTTCAACCTGAGGTTTCTGCACCGTCTCTGGGTTATAGAGTTCTAGATACTTCCATCTGATGATTTGCTTTTCACGGATATCTGAGACGCCCCCCCGGGTGTGTTGAGCTGACCCGAATGAAAGCCCGTCTGCCATGGAAAGAGGTATTGCTGTTAGTCAGTGAGAGGCTTGAATCCCTGGTCGGAAGAACCACACTCTTCTGACTGTTTCACTTGCGAGTGTAGAACAGAAGATCCATCCGATGTCAGATCCACTGAAGAATATTAAAAGCTGCCATGGTGACGAATCGCAGAAGGTGGAGAGCAATGGTCTCCTTGCATGGGTCACCCCGCTGCTCGGCTCCTTCCCTTTCAGCCCTGTGGTACTTGTTAGCTTTATGGTGGCCATCTGTTCCTCGTATACGACAGCAGGAACACATGCTCTCCTCCTGCCTACCTAACTAGAACCCGTTCTCTTCTTTGTGTCTCCTGAGCCCTTCTCTACCCGCTGGGCGTGTGCATGAGGCAAGAAAGAAGCACCAGACCAGTATAAACGTTCACAGTTAACTTTGACTCCTGGCGATGGTGAAAAAGGGACAAGCTGTTGTACCTTTTGAAACTTTCTGCTTTCTTTTTCCATGCAGAAGCTGAGGTTCTAATTCGTTTTTCCCATTGGAGCTCCCCTCTCTTTTTCCTGTGCCTGGTTAATATTTAATTCTTTTAGGTCACTGGACCATGGTATATATGTAATCTGCTGGTGTTGGAGAATGTTTTTGCCGAGCGGTCAATGCTAAGGTATTATGAGCATTTCTCAGACCTGTTTCTTTCCCTTAACCCTTTGAAGCAGGGCCATTCGGTGAGAAACCAAAGCCTTGAGTTTATTTAAAAGAAGTGAAGTCTGGAAAACTTCATTACATGGTAACGGCCATGTATCACGGCATGACAGCTGTCATTCATTACAGCTTTTAGTCGGAGTAACCTCAAACCATAGCCCCGCTGAGTCTGGCAGAGGCAGCCATGCAGTGCGTGGGCCTTCTGTTAAACCCATGGACCAACGAGTCACCACGTGTTGCCTGGTTTGTCACATACCAGTCGCTTGGTAAGCGTGCCGGCTGCTCAAATTCAATTTAACGCAAAACTCTGGGATTTTTTTTTAATCATCCCTAAAACCTCTTTTTTCACATTTCTCTTTTGGGAGAGATTTTCCTATCTTGCTAATTTCTGTAGACTTAATTAAATGGAATTTTTGTACAATAGTGCTCAGCACACCAAAGACCTGTAAAACACTGTCTCACTTCTGTCTACCACTGAACCGCTGAAGGGTGATGACACTCTTACAATGTTGCAGGCACTTGGAAGTCACCTCTGCACCTTTATTGTTAGTGTCATTGTTTTGTGCCGGAGAATTTAATGAAGGACCTCGGAAATGGGGTTTGTCTCTCAGCAAATGATGTGGCTGTCAGGAAGTGCCGTTACTTTCAGGAAGCGAGGTGTCTTTTGGAAAGTGCTATGCATTTTGGAAAGTTCTGAGCTTTTCAGGAAGTGAGGTGCCTGTTGGAAAGTGCTGTGCTTTTCAGGCAGTGCCATGCCTTTCAGGAAGTGGGGTGCTTGTCAAGAAGTTTGATCTGCTGACCTGCTTGCTTTTGGTGCTTGACAGAAGCTGAGTAACATATATGTGTGTGTCTTGTCTCTATTCTAACTAACACACATGCCTGTCTGCCTCTCTGTTGCTCTTTATGTCTGTCTGTCTGTCTGTCTGTCTGCCTGTCCCTCTGCCCGTCCCTCCATGCGCCCAGCTTACTAGTGAAAGGGACACGCTAAGAGAGGCTCAGAGGCTGATCAGCGAAGCTGAGGGCAAGGTGGGTGGTCTTCCTGTCTCTAACAGCATCGTGGGCACAGGCTCTGCCCCCCTGCCCAAACTTCTCCTCACTCTCCACTAACTGCCCATGGACCCCCCCCCCCCTCCCCCCATGCTTTGTGACCTTGACGTGATCATAGATATGGCAGTGTGGGAGACTGTGTGCATCACTTAGCTCACATGCTTACTAAAAGCATGTGACTGATGGGAGACTGCTAACCTGCAGATGAGAGTTCTACTGGAGTCTGCGATTCCAGCTGTGCCTCCCCGGTTTCACTGGAGATGGTCCCTTATCGATTGAGAGATCGGCTTGTTAGGAGCTCACTGGCTATTACCAAGTAGCCCGTGTTTGTAAACACTTCCGGAATGTTCTGCACTCCTCATTAGAGCCAAGGCTAGGAGGTTTAATTTTATGGCTAGTTGCTGGTCCTGCTGTCCAGTCCTCCCCAAACTGTAGTCGGTGGGCAGGGGTGTTTTAAGAGCCTCCAGAACATTCACCATGTCAGTGTTTCATAAATGATGGGTTATGTCCGAAATCTCTCTGGGTTTATTGGCACAAAGGGCGTCTTTGTGGTGCTGCCAGCCAGGGGGTACTAAAGAGAACACCTGCCTAGACAAGGAGACGTGGGCAGGGCTTGACCCAGTGTTGCTGGGGGGCAGAAAAGGAGATGAGGACAGGAAAGGAACAGGGCAGAGGAGGGTAGTGCTGGTGGGCTGTTTCCGAAAGGGCCCTCGATGGGGTCACGTGTTGATCAGGATTTGCCAGGAGTGGCAGGGAGTCACTGAAGTGCCAGGGAGGCTTTGTAACAAAACGGTGGTTCTCATTTTCCAGCTGATGTTCTGTTCCTCCCTCATATTAACATTAAGCGACAAACAGGATCACGGAGGTGTGCACAGTGATAGCGCGACCACAATTTGGATTGTGCTGCTGGGTGGAGGCTTGCCCATTCGCTTGAGAGTCCTACTCCATTAATTAAGAAGCACCTGATGGAACTGTTCAGTTGGGTGCTTTTGTGTTTAGCGGGGACTGTCGAGTCACATGTGGGCGACATAATCAAGCCGGTGACGTGGGGGCATGTTGGCAGGGAAATTGACTCTGAAATGAGGAGCCTGCATTTATTTAACGCCTTGGAAGGATGCGTAATAACTTTTTAGCAGAGCGATTAGCTTCTAATCATCCAAAGGTCGAAGCCTATCTATACCATGGGTTTTCTAATTGGGATTTTTGCATGTGTTTTGTATTGAAACCGTGACCGGTGCCCTGTGAAGGACTCTTAGCGGTTTGCCCGGCGACGGGCCAGTCCGTTATCAGGAATTGTTATTAATTGGCCCCTGTCTGCTCTGCAATGGCTTCTTTTTGTGAAACGTGTTTCAGCAGTTTAGGAAACGGGAGAAAATGCTTTATCAAGAATCAGGGCAGGGGATGAGGCAGTGACGATAGCTGCTTGGCTTGGCGGCAGTGGGTGTTTGAAAGCGGTCGGAAGCCCTGGTAGATCGGGGGTGTGAAACCTCTATGACCTTCTCGTTGCTACAAGCACAACCATATTTTAATTTAATAAGGGCCAAGTATATCACTGTCGTGCATTATGTGACGTGGCCTGTCCGTCGGTGTGACCTTTGACCTAATATCCCTCTGGCATGGTAATGCATGCACAATGCATGCACAGTAGCTCCCTAGCTTGCCTTAGCATTCTGGGTACTTACTGGAGTCGTAGTCTATGCTCTGACGTCTCTTTTATTTTTCAGGTAGCAGCTGGTTCAGCAGCAACAGGAGTGCCCCCCCCACCACCTCCTCCTGGTGGCATTGCCCCTCCCCCGCCTCCACCACCACCCCCACCCCCCCCTGGGTGCCGCCCTCCGCCTCCCCCCCCACCCCCTTTAGGTGCTGGAATACCACCTCCTCCTCCTCCTCCTCCGGGTTTTGGACCTCCACCTCCCCCACCTCCGCCAGGGGGTGGACCCCCACCTCCTCCACCTTTTTTGGGGGGCCCTGGTATTCCACCACCTATGGCCCCACCTGTCGTCAAATTGCCCTACGGTCTTGAGCCCAAGAAAATCTACAAGCCAGAAACAGTCATGAAGCGGGTCAACTGGTCCAAGGTACGTTGTCCTTGCTAGATCGGAAAATGACAAAAACTCAGTAGGTTTGGGCACCGAGGGGGGGGTGTCTACCTTTGATCATTTGGGCCTGCTATGTGTCTAAGAGTTACTAATTTCTGCCAGCGGGAGGCGCATTGCTCCTTGATAAACTCACATATACAAAATGAAGAGAACCGGCTGTGGCGTGAACATCTTCAACAATTCCACATACGGGGCTCTGCCGGCACTCATGTCAGCGTGTTTGATTCTGCCTTCTGTTTGGAGCCAGAGGCTAATCTGTGGGGGTGTGACGGGGGGATGTCCGATGACACAGGAAGTTAAACTGTTCGGGTTTATGAGGTGAAGGTGCGTGTGGCACAGCGGACATCCCCGCGGCCTTCTAGCTCGCAATGGAAATGAATGAAAGAAACGAATGCTAAATGAGAATGTGGCTACATGAGAATTTACTGACTCTCTGTGCCTGTGCCGACCTAATGTTGCTCCCTGCCCATACATGCTTTGCTAGGGATTTCGTTCATAGTAACAGGCTGTTTTTTTTTCTAATTTTTTCTGTTATACATCTGAGTCAGGCTGTGGCTGATATCAGCGTGCCGCGGCATGCAGCTCCCTCCCTGGGTACCTTTTTTGTCAGTCGTGCTCTTGCACCTGGTTCAACAATGAGGTCCCGATCTGATTGGCTATTTAAGAGATGCCCAGCCAATGAGTTTGATGCGGCTGAACACAATCAATCTCCTTTTCCCTTGTCCCGACGCTTTGCCTCCTGGAGCCTTATGGCGTGCGACTGAGTCAGATCAATAAATAAAGTCAGTCATAATGTCAACAAAACCCGTTTCCTGTGGAAGCTGCAGATGGGAATTTGAGCATCACCAATTGGGTGGGGGAGGCTGGGATGTCCACGGGGCTATGAGACGGTGATTCCGCCACCATGCTTTCCTCAGATGGAACCCATCTGCTGTGTGCCTTGCTGGGGGCTGCATTGTTTACATCATAACTGCTCCCTGACGGAGAGCCCTCTCTGCCTATGTTAACGCGTGTCCCGAGCGTGCGTCTGCATATGTTCTCTCTGTGGGATGCGGCGTTCTTCTTTTTAGTGACCTGGGAAATGGCATACAGGTGGAGCTCCACATTGCCATCTTTGGGTAATAGGTACAGTGGCGTTCCGGTACGTGGCAGCTCGGGCGGGCTGCAGGAGCAACGACCGGCAAGAGACCCTGCTCATGTGGGCCCCCAGGGGCTCAGAACGGAGGAATGGCAGGCCTGGAAGAAAGTAAAAAGCAGGCAGGAGCAGTATTTTTCAAGGCCATAATGGCCTTTCAGGCGAGCATGAAGCCAAACTGGGACCCTGAGGTGTGGTAATATAATCTTTCCTATGGCCCAGACACCAGTGTTGGGAGACCAAATGTGTTTATGGGAGCTAAATGAGCACACGACTTGTCGGAAGCTGTTCGAAACAGCAGAACCCCCCCCCCCCCAACCACTCTGGGGAAAAAATCGAAAGAACGAAGCAGCAGAGAGTTCTTTTTGGGCCTGTAATCCTTATGTTAATTGCTTGGAGGGCCGCCCTCCATCTGGAATGCCTCATTTACACGCCTTAAAAGCTGGCCTGTAACTGAGTTTGGAAGGCTGCTTGGAGACGTTCCGGGGGTGTGGAGTCAGCTCGCTCTGGTCCGGAGGTAGCCTATGGAGAGTATAGAAGACGGGGTATTACAGTACTGTGTGTGTGGTGGGGCGGGGTTGGTAGAAGACCAGAAGACCACCCCCTCATGGTGTCCGGACCAGGAATGCAGGGTGTAGGCAATAGCAGGTATGCATGACTTTTTTAGAGAAGATGTGTTGATGTTACATACGTGGATTGGATGACATTCCCCACTAGACAGTGGAAACGGTGTTCCTATTAAAAAAGCCCCCTCCCTCCCTCCCCAGCTGGTTCCATTACATTGTGAGCTGAACCGAACCATCTGATGCCGTGTCAGTACCTGCTCCTTCTGCCTCCTGTGTGCCAGCTCCTGATGCCATGCCAGATTCCATCCCTTCATTGGTAACGCATGCCATAACAGCGATGGCTTCACCATGGGACTGGCACTTTTCTCCATTCTCCTCTTCATCATCACTTTGTATATTGCAGGCCGGAAGCAAGGCAGGACCCATTTTGGGTGTGTGTGTGGGGGGGGGGGGGGGGCGGTGACCGAGGGGCCTTGACCCCTCCAAGCAGAAGCTCTCCACCTTTTATTTATTGCCCAAACATTCCATCGACTCCTACCGATTTGTTTGGCTCTCCCTCCTGCTCCCTGCCAAAAAGTACGAAATGCAGGCCTGTGAGGTTTACGTCTCCCAAGCGAGTCCTCTGCTTCTTCACAACGCCGACTGTGTTCCCTCTGTCCTGATAGATCGTGCCTCAGGAAATGGCTGAGAACTGCTTCTGGATCAAAGTCAAGGAGGAGAGGTTTGAGAGCCCTGACCTCTTCGCCCAGCTGTCCCTCACCTTCTCCACCAAGTCCACTGGTGAGCCCGCCCCTCTTCCCTGCTGAGTGTGGTTTGATTCTCCATGAGCCATGAAACACTTGTCCCGTCTCCTTAATTCTGAACTCTTTGTAAGGCTGTTTCTGTGAAGTGTTAACTATCTCAAACTATTTTTATGACCTGTAAGAGTATCATAGACCCTCCCAAGTAGTGGAATGGGAGCCCTGTTGTGTTTGTGTTGGGTCTCCCCGTTTGCCAGTGGTCGGATGGCAGCTGCCATGAGTGCAGGACAGTCATGGTCAGTTTACCACTAGCTTCCCTACACACCCTGTTGGGGGGGATGACATCACGCGCACAGTGACTGCAGTGCCATAGCTGAGGGGCCGTCACGTAGCCACATAGCTGGAGTAATTCCCAGCCCTCATTGCATACCCACTTCTCAACAGGCAGTGTTACCCAACATATTTCAGCTGAAAAAAAGGTACGGTTAGCTATTCCCAATTTAAGCTCTATTATAAGCTATTTATTTATTTATTTTACGGCAATTTTTTTTTTAACTTTATTCCTTTGTTACTGACCCACCAGCTAAACTGACTCCTCTAGACTTTACCCTCACTACTTGTAGTCCTGGGAAATGACCCTTCCCCTCTCTGTAACGTTCCCACCCCCTCCTCCAGGCCCCATTAATCGTCATCTGTGGACCTGCCTCACAAATCAGTGGCAATTTTATCTGTCTGTTAAAAGGCGGTGTTTAGAAAGCATGTTTTTGCATTGGTGTGTTTTTGTTTCCTGGGGGGGGGGGGGGGCGCTTGAACGTGTGTGGGTGAGGAACGTGACATGAGTTAAGCCGTGTGAAAGCCAGCCCCTCTGAAATTGGACTTTCCTTGTCAACTTGAAACATAGTCTGTGTGGCCTTTGGGAGAGCTTGGTTCTAATCAGTGGTGGAACAGAACCGTTTAAGCTCGGTCCCCATAGAACCACCCAGCCTGGTCGCTGGGGAAACTAAGAAGAAGGTAATCAGGACAGGTATTAAAGCTGGACGCTGGGAATTCAGCACGGCGGAGGGTAGCGTGTGTCGGCTGCCAGTTGACGACAGATAGCGGCTGTTCTCCTGTTCCGTTCCCACGCAGCTGTCGTCGATATTCTCGGAGATGGTTGTATATAGCCCGACTTTGTGAGTCCTGCGTTTGACGTCACCAGAGGGCCGTTTCTCCGGGGTCAGAGCTCAGAGAATGTCTCCCGCTGTGGGCTGAATCGGATGCCCTCCGTGTTTAATGGTCTTTGGAGGAACTCCAGATCATCTGCCAGCTGGGATTTCAAGCCCAGTTTCCGTGCTGCTTAGCTGATGAAACTCTCCCCAAGTTACCAATTAGGCCGCCTAGCTGCATGCCTTGCTGTTTGTTACTCTTGTTTATTTGTTGTCCTTGTTATTATTTGGAGGCTTAGTGTCTTCTTTCATCCTCAGCATCTTATGTGGCTTATGGGTTCATCAGTTTATTTTTTTGCTGAATAAGGTAATCTGCCCCTAAGGGTATAACAGCATGCCCCCCAATACATGGAACAGCACTCCAGTTCTTGCTCCTTTTCACACCTGATCTGTGCCCCTAATTGACTTAAAGCCCTTCCCAAACCCCCTCCACTGACCATCCAATTTTGCTGCTGAGTGCATGGGAGAGATGGAGGGGAGACATGGGGGTTTACCCAGACATGAGAATCACCCAGAAGACACGGTGGGGCCTCTGCTAGCAGCACCTGTGGTCAGGTTGGGGCGGGGGTGATGGAGAGAGAGAAGAGGAAGGAGTGGAGCGACAAAGTGCTCGGCTAAATCAAACAAAGGTTTTCTCACTGTGACATGCGAGTAGGCTTGAGCCTGAAATTGCTTGATTGCCAGACCCATGGGGGGTTCTTTATGTGGGAAGGCCTTCACATGAGGCTGCTTTGGCATGTAAAATCGCAAATCGTGTGGCGGCTCCCTCAGGACCAAAGCCAATCAGCTTCCAGTGTGGCGGACGGGTGGGTGTACTCCTCGTGTGTGTGTGTGTGTGTATGGGGGGGAGGGGGGTGCTGGACACACCTTCCTTTTATTATGGGGTTAATTAAGACACATTAATATTATTAGCCTGTCACAGGCACCATGGACCCTCGGCTGGTGGTGGTAGGCAGCCCACTTGGGTTCAGGTCTCTCCCTCCTCCCTCTTCTGAGAGATTCCTTCTTTCTTCATTGTTCTTCAGCCGTGTGGCATTTCACGTGGGGGGCGGGGGTGTAAATGCAAGATATATGAGGGTAATCCATTTTCCACGGGGATGGTAACGGTTTGTGACGGGAATGAGATCAGAGTGTGAGTACATTGTTTTTTTAGACGAGCTGGTCCTGTAAATCACTTCATTGCCAGCCACACACTGTATAGAGACTCAGGAAGTAGAAGGCATGTTATGGCCCTTAGAGGCAGCTTTTTTTTTTAACACATCGTTTTATTTGCTTGGCTCGTCTCTGAACCTTTTCAGTCTATGCTGTCACCCCGAGCCCCTCCCTCCCCACCCACTGCCTCATACCACCTGCCTGGCATCTCAGTCCCTGCATGCTCTTACTCTGAAGAAGTTGTCCTGCTCTGCAGCACAAGTCTCTGCCAGGGAGAGGTGACCAGCAGATAGAGGAAAAGCCTACCATGAAAGTGAGGGTCCTACCCAAGGGGGTATCAGCGATGAGTCTACAATGGACTGGGGGTATGCTCAACCTCGCTGGATGCTCATACTGTGCAGGAAATTCAGACCTCTGTGTCAGTGCTACTCATTCAATGGAACTGAATGATAGCACAGATAAGGGAGGTGGGTTCAGGGACGAGGTTCTGAGTAATCTCCCCCGTCATCTGTGGACCGACAACACTTGTCAACATTTATTTTTGAGATTTGGGTGGCACAGTTACCAACTTCTCTTGGGGAGGATGAGATTGTCTTGCTTGGCAAATTTCTCAGGCACCAGTCAAATTGTTATTAATGCTGTATATATTAAAAACAAAGAAAAAATCAAGAACAGAGGCTTTTGTTGCAATTGGAGGGATGGCTTTAGAAAAATAATTTCTAATTACCTACGTCCACGGCACCGATTTGTCTTAATGAAGCCTGATGCATCCTGCAGTCATTTTTCTTTTTTTTGGGGGGGGAGTTACTGGCCCTGCTGTTGCACTCTGGGGGTCAGCTTTTTAACTTACTCATTCCTGGGAAATTTTAATAAATCAGATTGTGGCCAAAATGAGGTCCTTAAATATTAATGGCTTGTAATTAGTTTATTGTACATTAGAGAAGCCATAGGGGGCTGACCTGGATTGAGGGAGTCAGAAGTGTGCTGTTGATGCCCGGGTTCCCATTAATAATGCTTCTCTCAACGTCCCACTGATTCTAATCTTTTGTTCTCCTAAGAGGCCTGTTCTGGCGCCAGTCGCTGGGCACTTAACATCCCTCTACGAAGAAAACAATCCCTGTTTAAGGCCTGCTATGAGATGGCTTTTTCTTTTATATATATATATTTTTTTTTTTTACTTTTTAACTTTTGTCCCTGGCTTGCTCATTTTGTCAAGTGTTGTGTCGGCTGTTGCCAACGACACCAGAAGACCAACATAGCAGAGGTGAAGAACTGGACTGTACCATTTGTGACGACACCAAAGAAGGCAGGTTTATAGCTCCTTTAATCCCATTGGCCACAACCCATGCCAATCTCCGGTTTTCAGGCATTTGGCAGGCTGTCGATTGGCTGGCATTTTGACCTGGCACGTGTTCCTCAGGTGGTGCTTGTATGACCTCTCAACTCCTTGACCGTGGTGGGGTGCCGCAGTCCTGCCTGGCAGACCATTCTTTTGCTAGTTTTAAACTTGAGAGTGACCAGGGAAGTCACTTAGTGAGGAATTTGTTAATCTGCCTTCTCCTGTGCTGTTATTGTATTAAAGAACTTTTTTTCATAAAGCGTTACTTTAAATACGATTTTCTGCCCATAAACAGGCATGATTATGTCATTATGCTTTTAACAGGTGTATCTTAATTGTCTTCCTACTAATTTCTCTGCATTTATTTGTGTATTCTGTCTGGCGTGAGGGAGGGTTCGACAAGGTAATGCTCCTCTTTTGGGCTGCTTTGAAGGTAATGAGATGCCCTCACATTCCGAACAAACTGCTGGAATCCGGACCCACGGAAAGTCTCGTTATTGTGGGAGCACTGAGCCGGCAGATAGAAATATCAATAGGACGTCGCTTGCGAGCCGCGATGCTTTATGCTGCCGCAGTAGCGGCGCTGGAGGTGGGCGGGCATCTGATAGCGGAGGGGCGGGTCCCTGGGGATCTGCGGCTCCTGCGATTTTTTTTCAGCAGATGCAGCGGCGACGCGCTGCCCTGGAGGCACGCGGAAAAGTGGTAATTAATGTGGCATCTCCGTGCAGTGTACAGATTCGCCAGCCGCCTTAATGACGCGTGCTGGTGGCCCCCTGGCTTTGTTGCTATTTATTTTTTTTTAAACACTGCCCAAGCATCACAGAGATCGGTGTTCCTTAACCGCAAGACCCACGGGAAACTGTGTGTGTGTGTGTGTGTGTGTGTGTGTGTGTGTGTGTGGATTTCGGTTGTGGGACCGACCAGGGTCCTCACGATCTTGCTTCGAGTCGGAAGTATCCGACTCTGAATTTTATTTAGACTGAGTGGTGAGCTTTGCCTGAAGGTCAGTCTCATAATCGTTGCCCAGTTCAGTCTGGAATATGGTTGTTGGGTTGAATCTGTCTTCATTATTTCTGGGTTTCAGATTTTCAGTCAGGCATCTGGTCCATGGTTTTGTGGTTCTGTGTAGCACCATCTTGTTTCATGGCTTGGTCAGTCGGCCTCGCGGCTCATGCTTGGCTGACCTGTGCCTCTTTCTTAGCCAGCTTTCCTCAGCTGGTGTGCCTTGGAAATGGTGACTTGTTTTGGGTTTGTTGGCGATGTTTTGTTTTTGTATTTCTGCCCCATTTCCCAGTTACTCTGTCCTGGATCCTATTCCTGGTTTTCCCAAGGCTCCGCACTTGAGTCCGGTACTGGTACACTTTGTCCCGGAGGCCCGTCGGTTACCTGTTTCCTGCGGTTTAAGGTCAAATGGTCTCAAGGATTATCGAGCAGAACACCTGCGATTGAGGAAGGACAGTCTTGTTCAGGGTGCTCTTCCGTGGACTCTGCCGTGAAAGTCAATACATGTGCCCTGAGTCCTGGTCGTGATGGTGTTCATGACTATGTGTGGGTCTTCCCCTCCATGGGTGCATCTGTACCGATCTCTTCAAGACCTGCCGAGCTAAAGAACAGAGGAACAAAGTGAAAAGCTGGGAAACGTGGTTGAGTGCCCCACAGCTGCTGTGTAAATGTGGCAGCGCTGTCAGAGACTAATCTTATCCCACTATGTGTTTGGTGCTAGAGGGTACTGCACTGCAGGGCCAAAGGGACACTGCACCCCCTTGCCACCCCCTCCTAGATCAGACGTAATCTCAGGCTCGATTAAATCCCAGCAGATGATAATATGGCGGGGAGGTCACTCATGCACATTCTGGGGGGGAGTGAAGCAAATGGTGTTGAACCGGGGACCAAAAGACATCCAATTCAAGCCCTGGGAGGCCCTCGGGGTGAGTGCTGCCTTGCTCACAAGAGGAGCAGCCATAAGTGGTCAACCCAGCTTAATGGAACGCCGGCCACTGTGAACTCGTAAAGCACGCTAATGACTCTCGTTGGCTGTCTTGCGCTGTCTTTCCGGTCCTCCGTCACGACCTAATTACCTTGCGACCTTCTAAATTGCGTCCCTCTTTTTTCGGGGAGGCTGTGCACATTTCTGCTCCTGTTCTTGTCGGGGGAGATAAACACGGGTGGTGTCCACGCTCATTAGTGCTGATTCAATTATGGTCTCGCCGGCGGATTGAGGATCAGAATCGCCGCTGGGTGAGTTACTGTATTGGATATTGAATTCCTGTGACGAGGTTTGTGCTACAGTTGCCAAACCCTCGGTGGCGTGGTTTACTTCTTTCCAGTGGAAAATAAAACGGGAACGCCTTCACCAATAGGCCATCAGCAAGTTATCCTCTTTAATTTGTTTTTGAACCTCTTGGATGGAATTGCTTTGGCCCCAGAGAAGCCAGGGGGGAGGAAGGAACCATGGAGGGAGAGTCTGAGGAGTTAGTGTGCCGTGCTGTGGAGTTAGCATGCTGTTCAGAATTGTCCCTTTCCCTTGCACTCGATTTACCTGGCTGGAAATCGGTGGGTAGTGGTTTATAATCCTTGATCTCCGCCCCTGCATTTTCCTTCCACCTACCTGAATCCTCCCATCGTTTAATCGTTGGACAGTTGTATTTTAGCATAGATGTCCTTCGCCATGTGAAAGATGGAGGAGAGGGGAAAAAATAAATCAAAGCTGAAAAATACATCATACATTTATAAAATGATCCCTGGCCATTGGCCCACGGTGGTGTTCCCTTTGAAATGTAGTGTTTACTGATTGTGCTCTTTCTCTCCTCCTTTCCTGTTCAGAGCATGTTTTATTAAAGAGGCGTGATGTATTACACCAGCCTCCCGTTTCCAGGCCCCAAGCCGTCCAATGATGAGAACTCTGTAGCTTGTTAAAAATCGCAGACCCAAAGCACGCGACCCAGCCAGACCCGGGAGACACGCACAGTTGCCGGAACGTTTAATGGCTGGCGGCCCCACGTCATTAGCACTGTGGTGAGGTCTGAGGCCCCTTTAAGGAGCAGAGAGATGATGCTTCGTGTTCGATCCTGGCCTGCCAGAACGGGAGGCTGTTTCCTCTCTCTCTCGATGCTCCCATGATGCGTCTCTCCATTTATCTGTGACTCTTCCTCTGGTGCCGTTCTGGTGACTTCTGGGGAAGAAAGACCTACATCTTCGCTTCTCTCAGTGGTCACTACAGAATAAAGTGGTAGCGACTCTGCCTTTGGGTATTCGACATGCTGGTAATAGTTTATGCTAACGTAGTCAGAAGCCATGATTCAGGAAATCAAACTCTGTCACCAGTTTGTGTTTATTGGGAGAGTGGTCCTCGCAATCACAAGGGGTGTCAAACAGATAAGAGTCAACACGAAGCCCTTTCATTTTGAATGCAAACAAATCAATCTCTGGCTGTTGGATGGTTCTTTATGAATTTCCCCTGAAGTGTATCATTTGATGTGCCAAATCAAATTTCCTCATGACGTCTGTCCCTGGCCCCACATTCTTTGCTTGGGTGGTGGCAGAATGTAACATGGAGTCCTGACCAGGGTGGGGTTCCGCTTCACTGATGTGATGAGGTTGAGGTGTGGGTACCTATTTCTGGGAAACGTGAGGTACCCAGAGGGTCGGAGCAGAGCAAACCATAGGGGTGTGTGTGTGTGTGTGTGTGTGTGTGTGTGTGTGTGTGTGTGTGTGTGGGCGGGGGTGGGTTAATGAAACTCAGTTACGATCCTCCGTATTTGTCTCTCCTTCCTCTTCCTCCTCGGTGGCAGTGTGAGTTGATCAGGGCTGCTGTTAGCGTATAATTAACACAGTAGTCGACGGTCATCGAAAGTCCATTTTAATGGTGAGAGCATTGCATGCCAGTGGCGTGTTTGAGAGTCCGTGGTCATGGCGCATCCATCTCACCGGTTCTGCTTGTCAATTCCTCCTTTTCTGCTCCTTGGCCACCATCAGCACTCCACTATGATGAATACCTGCCCATCCAACTGTTAGTGATGGGTGGGCCTGGGAAGTAGCTGTGCTGAGATGGGGGGGCCGTTATACCAGGAGTTTGCCCCGGGAAGTAGTGTAGGACGTAGTCATGGTGAGTAATGGTTCTCAGTGAAGATAGCAGCTTGTCCGACCTACATAACATTTGTGTTCCCTGGACGGTTTTCAATCCACTTCTAACATTTGCTCTTTGGTGTCATGGTGCTGTCTTTTACATGCAATGGTGTGGCCATGTTAAAACTGGGGGGGGGGGCTCAGCTGGCTTTAATGTGATTTGCTGGGATGTTGTTTTGTTGGCCTTCTGACATTGTTGGCGTACCTCCGGCCTGTTAAATTGGTAAATTGGTCTATGTCTTGGTGTTTATTTGCCCATTGGAGAGGAAGTACCTCCGGCACCCCTGGAAAGGTGTGTCAGGGTTGTCCATCCCTCTGCATAGCCATCACGCTAACAATGCAGGACATTTAGTCCATGATTAGTGCCGATTACTCTCTATTGTAACATTTTAGGTGGGAGGGGCTTTGGGTCTGCTAATTAGCCTCGCAGTGTTGCCCTTGTTAAGAAGCGCATTGCAACTGCATGTCGAATCCAGTGATCTGTCCGACCGTGTCTGTGTCTACCATCACATTGCTCGCATTGCTATGGACTTAACGGGGGTGGGTCAGTATGGGATTACGGCCAGCAGAGAACTCAGCCGAACTGGCAAAGAAGGCCCAACAGAGACTTTACTTCCTGAGAGTTCTCAGGAAAAACAACATCTCTC
>JAACJT020000002.1:22535439-22545593 GCA_009936485.2 Gymnarchus niloticus
ACACAGGGACTGCACTTAATTTCGTTGTACCCGTTACAATGACAATAAAGATATTCTGATTCTGATTCTGATTCAGAGGGAGCAGCTGCGACAGGGGTGAAGAATCACCTAGGAAGGCTGTCCTGAAGTCTGTGAATGCCAGCTCTGTGTGTGTGTGTGTGTGTGTGTGTGTTTTGTGCAAGTGCTGGCACCCAGCCAGCCGTGGTCCTCATTGTCCCGTCAATTGATGTAAACTGTGCAGCTGGGCAAACAAACCCCGAATGGGAGCGAGGGAGAGGCAAAGAGTTTTGCTTGGTCTGACGTCTTCACCTTAATTCCACATCAAGATCAATTTCCAAGCCCTTAAAGCCTGGGCAAATATAGGTTTTATACACATTGAGCCAAATGAATCCGGCACATTAACCAACATGTGAATGGCTTTCATCCAGGAGTTATGCAATCCTGCCACACTTATTTGTGTTGCTTATTAAAACTGACAGTTTAAGTGCTGTAACTCACACTGGTTACTCACCTCACCCACCCCCTCAGGAACGTCGACAATGTCTGAAATGAGCTCATAACTAAAAGTGTCAGAAAATGAATGTGTTCTTTTTCCTAATCGACACCCAGCGCCCCCCCCGAGGGAGACCAGCAACTGCAGGTCCTCCTATCCCCATGCCAGTGGTCTGTGATTCTGGGACCTGCGGCAGTACTGGACTGATGCTGACCCGGTGAGGGGGGAGAAAAGGAAAGGGGTCCTGAAAAATGTTCAGTCGAGATTTTTCGTACTTGTGGTCCTTTGCCCTACTAGTTTCTGGCATGGTCCTCTCTATGGCCGAACAGCTGTGGTCGCCGTGGCAATTGATAAAAAGCGATCGGTATCTGCATAATGAGATGATGAGTCTGACCTTTCTGGGCTGTTATTTCAGAGGTGTACTTTAGCGGTGATTCATGTGCGATTACCATCGGCTCCAATCAAACAAACTTTTACACTCCTGACCGTGTCACTGGTGGCGGTTGACTGGAAAGAGATGTGTCATGCGGTCACGGCCATCGGAATAGACTCTCAGCTGGCTGTCTGCCCCCGCTTTGTGTTTTCATCTCTGTCTGTCTACGTTCGTGTCTGTGACACCTTACTTAAAAAAGTAAGGATCCCATCCAGGTGTAGATGAACGTTCAGCCCTATGTGGTCAAGCCCAGCTGGGCGCCACTTGAACTTTCTGGAAGCTGCGGGAAGAATGTGACGGCTGAGGAGCTGTTTGCCTTCCTGCCATCTTCTGTATCCATCTTAAAAATAAAAAAAAAAAACAACAGTTTCTACACAGTGTGTGCATTTTCTGCCACCAGTAGGGGACACTGTGACACTGATAACGGCCTCCACCGCTTCATAACCTGCCAGTTTACTAAAGGGGACTATTCTTCTTTTGTGTTCCAATTAGGCTTTTAAAATGTACATAAATCGGGATTCATTTTACAGAGTGAGGGTACATTGTATTGGTTCAGTCATTTATACTGTGGCGCTGGCATATGTTTAAGTGAGCTTTCAGCATATGCTGTGTTTTAACTGTTTGGACCAGGCTTTTCCTTGGATCTCACTCCCATGTTATCATTTCCCCACGCATGGCCTGTCCCTCCACTGTTACCGTGTGGACTGCACTGTACTCTTCGATGGCTAATGGGTTCCGTCAGAAGCACTTTGGGTTCTCCCTCCGGAGCAGGTGCTGGGGCGGCCCGATCCGGCACGTGGCATGGTGTGTTGCATACTCAATCACACCGATATTTTTAAACTGCACCAGTTGTTTAAAATCTACACTACGTGCGCCTCCAGTGTTGACACGGAAACGGGCCCAACTCTTCATACCGCTGCAATTATGACAGGCGGGATTCAGAGACATCTGTTGGACCACCACATGGGTTTCTGTTGGGGGAGTCCCCAACAGAACCTGCCTGTTTGGTGACCTGAAACAGGGGGAAGGCGCCCGTGAGCTCAGGTGTACTGTGAGCTGTGCGTTTGTGAGCATGCCTGGGTGTGTGCTCCAGGCCCCACCCCTTACTAACAGGTAATCTTCCTGGGACAGGTGTCCCCAGGTTGGCTGCTTGCGGCTGGACACGTGCCCACAAGAAAGCTGCCGTTAATATTTTATAGCCGTTGCAAATGTATTCTGTTCTCTGCAGTAGGAGAACATATTAAAAATTGATATTTCTTCTTAAAACAAACAGACGGAGCCCGGTGGTCTGGGTGCGGGTGAACGCGGCAAGGACAGCAGCAGGGTAATAACGATCGCTGGGAGGACATCAACTTCATTCCCTCTCCCTTGCTCTTACGGTCATAGCTGAAAAGCCATTAATGTGTTGATGAAGATTTCAAATTTGGCTGATTCTGCAGGGAGGTGGCATGACGTCTGGTTGCTCCAAAAGGTGGGTGCTGATTTCTGTCGGTGGCCAGGCTTAGGTGTGATACCCGGGGTTGGTGATAGTCACACACCAGCCACAGAGTGAGTGAGCGAGCGTGATCCCTCTCGTGGCTGACCTGGTGGTTGCCACCCCACCCCCACCCCCCTTTAATATTACCTTTCTGTAGGCCCCCCCCAGGGCCTTGCTGGGTAAAGTCTCTCTTCCAGGTCCCTCCTGCGGCTTGTGCTGCATCATGATATTAGTACAATGTGGAGTGACTTGGCGTGGGGGTGGGTAGCTGAAAGTTCTGTGTATGCTGACCAGATCTGATGTCTTTTTAGGGCCCCTATTAGACAGCGAGGTGCAGGGCAGATTTCTAAACTAAGGCAGCAAATTGGGATCAGGGTCAAATCGGAATAGTAAACTGAGATGGGAGTGGCCTGGGGTGTTGGTGGCCTGGGGTAGGAGTGGACTGGAGAACCATCCGTGTTGGGCTCGCCCATCCTCCTCTTGTCTGCCGTCGTACCCCCGAGTGGCCTGGCATACGAGTGTCCATGTAATGCTACGATTATGTCCGAACGAAGCACAGCAAGTGTGTGCTCCGGGATCACGTTTCCATAGAAATGCCACGTTACCAGAGTTACAAGAGCTGCCGTATGCTGAGCACTCCACTGACCTGTCATAGCTCGAGGAGTTGCTTGTGGGAAGTGGCTTCCCAGAAGCGCCCCCTAGTGGTGCACCCGCAGTTACCCCAAATGAGGCCTCCCCCACTCCACAGTCTGACGGACTTTTGCCGCTGGCTTTCCCGCCACACCCCACCTGGAGGAGCGGGATCTGTCCCGTGGTGGGGAGCCTGGAGCCGACAGTAGAAAATAGCTTTTTTCTGGTGGCATCCGGTTGTTTTGGCTGGAAGCAAATGAGTAGCGATGGTAAAAGCAGTGTTGGGAAGGGCGCCCCCAGCATGCCTCCCGAGTGGTGCCTGGGCGTTTGGTCTTATCACGGTAATCTCTCTCCACTCCCTCCTTGCATTGTGTCCTCACAAATATGCCACTGGAAAGTGAAAACAGCATTTTGCAGAAAAGAAAAAAGAAGGGTCCGTAATTTCACGCAAAACGTTCAATTTTTAGGGCCAGGTGTAAGTGTTGCAATTTGGTTCGAGTGAGTGTTGTTCAGTCGTTTCAGAAAATGTTGTCCCCCCCAACCCCCGAATCATTGTCGTGTTTTTGATTATGATGGTTGAACTGCTTGTCTTTTATACACTTAGAAAATAAAAGCGCGAGCGGGGCCATCACTCTGACATATATTTCCAAGGCAGGATGTTCTCCGGAGTCGCTGTTTGGGGGAGAACCGGCATCCACTGAAAGAAAGAGGTGTTTATGTATGCTGTGGTTCTGAAAGGTTCTTTTGGGATGCGTGATTAAGACCCAATCTGCTGTCTGCTCAGATGACTAATAAGCACAACAAAGCAGTGAAGAGACCCCATGGAATTTGTATCAGACCATTTCAAGTAATGATCAGCTCCTATCGAGATTATCTGATCTGCTGCCAATGGACTCCCGTCTCCTCCATTAGAGCACAGACAGGCTGTTCCCCGTTACTAAGGGGAACGATGCGGCTGGCACTACTGCGGAGCTCTCTGATCGGGAGCCGGCAATGTGGCATATGCCGATTGAACCGTGCATTCATGTTTTTTTAAAAATTTTTTTTGTCTTTTCGGTGGGCGGTGCACAGGGGAGATGCTCAAGATACGTTCTCCTCTGGTAATGTTGAGGCTGGGGTGAGGACCCCCTGCAGGCCAGAGGGGAGCATATGTCAATACAAAAACTGACCATCAGCCAGTTACGGTGTAAGAGTGGTGGGTAGGACAGTAGAGCCCCCTCCGATGGTCTTTTGTCTTAGTTTTTCTTTTGAATCCTGTCAGTCATGGAAGATGCCTATTTCTGCCTTGCTGCTAATAGTGTGGGAGGGCTCATTTTACTTTGCGAGGGGGGGTTATCTGGTGACAGCCCTCCGCGTCACCGAGAGGCAGGTTACATCTGCAATTGAGCATGGCTGTTTTTTTTTTTTTTTTTTTTTTTTGTCCATGGAGTGTTACGGCTGCTTCCTGTGCAGAAAACACAGGCACAGCCCATGCCAAACAACCCCCCATGGAAGGTTGTGGTAGGTCCAGTGTGTGAGCCATGATAAGGTGGCTATACCTCTGAACTGTGTGCTGTCACATAATTAGACCCCACTGGTGATAATTGCTTGGCTTGTTTGACACCATTTTTCAAATGTCATCGGTGTGTTTCCACAGTTCGAAGTGTGAGTGACATTTGTTCTCCTTTTATGTCGCCGCTGCATTCGATTCTCTCGTTATTGACACTCAATTCCTTATTTTTTTGTTACGCTCTGCGCGTAGAAGCACTTTCCCCTTCCTTGTTCTTCTTTTTTGTTGTTTTGCTACCACACACGGCTTCCAGCAGCCCTCGGTGGCTCTCCGAAAGAGAATGAGAAACCGGACCGGTGAGCATGGCCCCCTCCGACTGGCACCGAACCGGGGTCTGCTGTACAGGGCATGAGAGAATGCGTGTGGATCTTTGGGCGGTACTCTAATGCGAACGGTGCTGCACACAGACGTCAGCAGGGAAAATAACCACAAATACATGAGGTTGGTTTGTTTGTCAACAGCCTTGGTGCATTGTGGTTATGCAATGCTGGACCCCGGACTCCAGTACTGGGTGACTATAAGACAGTGGGTGCTGGGGGTTGAGGGTGTCTCACCCCCGCTAACATGTATGCGTAAGGAGACTGTGTGCCATTGGCTGCCTGGCATGACAACATAGGAGCTGGACTGACTCCGTTTGTGCAGCCCCTCACCCATAAGTCTGCCTTAATGATTTTTCCAGCATGCTGTGACAGAGAGTTCACGCATGTCTAATCGTCGTGGGCATCTTCAGTGAGGAGGCAAGCCACCCCAGAAATGTAGCTGAAAGCAGAACATCGTGGTGACCCGGATTCGGTGTCGGCAGGCCGGGGGAGCGTTTGAAGCGTGTCAGTCAGCTGTCAGCTGATGAAACAGACACGACACTGAGAGACGGAGAGACACGTGCAGGAGTGGAGCCTAGGAAACCTAAAATGTGTCTGCATTTCACTTTTTCATTTCTGAGACAGGGTACAGGGTGGGGGGGGATCATTTTTTTTCACTAATGATAAATGTCAGTATGTTTTCTCCATTCCAGGAAGAAAAGAAAAGACCGATGGTTTGATAGATAATGATTTTTTTTTTTTGCTGGCTGCGTTTAAACCCTCTTCAGAAGGTCAGGAATTCTATGGGGCTCTTTTGCGGACAAAGTGCTGAGCGAAATTAAAGGGGGCAGGCCACCTCCTCTGGCTGCCCTGTCAGGACTCCGCAGAGGTGCTGACAGCATAAAGATGAAATTACAGCTTTTTCAGGTTCTTTTTGGCAGTTCCGTGTGCTTCCCACTCTGTCCCATCTCTCTGTAGCCTCCTCAACGCCGTCCTCGTAAGCGGAGCGAGGCCGGCGGATGGAAGGCTTTCCCCGCCTCTGTTTTTGTCTCTCCACGTACTCCGCTGTGTCTCCCATTTGTACATGTGAACTTGTGACTCCAGTGTTCAGTTTGTGTTGTGGGGCAGCGTGGGTAACGCTGTTTTTTATAACAGGAAAGGAGGGAAGAGGAAGGATGGGGGGTGGGGGGGGTGGGTGAAGATGTCTGTATTGATTGGTCATGCGTACGTCAAACTCAGTTTTTGAAATGTCTAGGGTTGAGCTTTTTTCCCTTTTTCAATGATGAACGACTACTAATTTTTTTTCAACAAGTAAGACGTAAAGCTACAAAAGAGGTGTGCAAGAGTGTGGTTGACCTTATGACCCCAGGCTTCCCAACCCCTCCTCCTTGCTCTTTGGGGGGGAGCATGGTTTTACGTTTTTTTTTTTGGCTTGTTACCATTACTTAGTTCCCTGACTGCTTTTTTCCCTCCTTTTTTGAAAGGAGAAGCTTCTGCTGAATTCTGCTCACACCTTTACGCCATGTTTTGGAAATGGGTGCTCTTCTGGCACCCGGAGTGTTTCCTCATGAAAGTACCGCTTCTGCTTTTAAAATATTATCATTATTATTATTGTTATTATTATTTCTTTTAATAAAAACTTTCTACTTTTTGCCAAGTCCAGTTGATCCGACTGGTACAGCCGGTAATGATTTTTGCCACTGGCTTTAATTGCCACAGCCGAGTTGCCGTGGCACTGAGCCACGTTAGAAAGGCGGGTCAGGGTCCGTCTGGCCGGTCATGTTGCCGGCGTGTCTTTTCCGCCGCCCCGGTTACCTCTACAAGGGGGAGGGTCAAGGAACGGGATTGTGGACCGGCTGTAAACTAACTATTGTTTAATTAATGAAGCCGTGTCCTGATTCTGAATCTGCTCTCTCGCTCCCTGGAGCAAAGACCAAAAACTAATAATGGTGGTGGGGGGGGGGGGGTGGTAGGCTGCACCTCTCATTGGTGATTAAAAATAACCTTTCAGGCGACTGAGAAGCTGTTAGCTTTGCCCTTTCCTTTCTGCGGGTGCCTTTTCGAGGCCAGTCCTAATGATGGTGTGAGAGCCACCTTAGCAGTTACACAGGCACTAAATTGATCCCTGGGCTTCGGCCCCCAGCGAAGGACGCCCTCGCTCAGTCACCGGGCTAACTCTGTCCTGGGTCATCCCAGGCCTGCGTCCCGCATGGGGAGGGGAGCTCAACGTTTTTGAGTGGCAGAGGCTCTGCGGCAGCCCACCTTTCAAGGCTGGGACGCTTTTTCCTGGCTGTCATCCCACCCTCAGAATGATTGGCCGAGATGTGGCTTTCCCACGGTGGTGGCCTTGTCTACCTCTTGTGCCTGCGGAGGGCCCACCCGTCATCGGCAGCTTTCAGCAGATGCCTCACCACCCCTGGCTTCACTTCCTCCTGCTTTTCATTTTTCCTCTCATTCCCTTTATTGCTCTGCTGTCTCCTGATTTTCATCGGCATGGCCTGCCCATAGGTACGAGGACCAATGAGCTGCCCGCTTGCTTCTCCCCATGCCGAAAGTGCATCGGTTTTTATCCCGGAGTGCAATCCAGCTTCATGTTTGTGAAACGGTAGAAAACCAAAATCCCATTGATGCTTTCACAGAGGCATCGGGTTGAGAATCCCGGTCTTAAGGTGCCTTCTCCTCTAGTCACATGGGCTGTACCACCCCCATTCCTTCTTTTTGGGGGGAGATCTTTGCTTAGACCCCCACTTCTATTTGACGAGTACCCGCGCATCCAGCAAATTAATTATAAATGCATTATAAATTTTAAATTATTATAACAAAGGGGTGCCACGGTGGCTCATCAGGTAGCATTACAGCCTCATACCTTAAGTGCATTCGAATCCTGCCCTCGAAACCGCGTCCCCCATAGGAATATTATGTACCTTTTGGAAAGCCTGCAAAATTAAAAATGAGCTGACTTTCCTTTTCCTGTTGGAAACCCGTGTGAGCAGAGGCGACCAGCACCAAATAACACACTAATGGCAGCTGTTGTTTCTGTTAATTTCCTGTTTTGTCTGGTAAATAAATGCCACTGTGGGCTAATGCTACATTTTTTTGTCTAAAGGCTTTATTATGTTATTTGGTTCCATGCACTGGCCTTGGCCGGTCAGTGGGGGAGTGGCCAGTCATCTGACTGGAATCCAGGAAGACGGCTCATGCTTGTGGTGGGGGCGGAGTTAAAAGGAGCCAGTTCTGGAGGAGGGGGGTTTGCTCTCTGTAGACCATCATGAGTTACCTCAGGCTGCTTTGTTACAGCAATCCAGCCATAAACATGCAAGGTGAAGAGTCATGTGGACCTGGGTTAGGCGGAACTAGCTTTTTCATTAGAGCATGGTGCCTCCTTGGCCCAGTAGGATCCACTGTTGTTTTGCCAATTTTTCTGTGAAGATTCACTGCGTTGTCCATTGCATTATCTTCCTCTAATTCACTGTAAATGCCTATTAAACACATAACGAATGTGATGCGACATCAATTGTATATAGCAGATGAATACAGGGATAGATTTATTTTTGTGCCATTATCCGGTTGGTTGTTGTTTCATTCATATTGCTGGTTATTCGCAATCTCAGTTGGTTTGGAAGCAGTGAATGTGATGCCGTACAGTCAAGATGGACACAGCCAAGCTGCAGCCGATGCGTGGACATCTCACAGGAGAAAACCGCGGGTACCAGACATGGACATCATTGCGTCTCACTTGGGTGGGGTGGGTTAGTCTGCCCTTGTCTGACTTCCAATACACAACACAAAGATGGATCTATAAGTATTGTATTATTACAGCTTTATTAATAATATTTATGATATTATTTATGAACTTTTATCTTCATAACGGATTCACTCATTAACCGCGACCTCGGCTTTCTGACCTTGGTTTTAACAAAACATCTGTTTGGGCTGAAAAGAGTCTGTAAGATCTGACGGGCTCCTCAATCTTCTCTCTCCTTGAGCTCCTGTGTATTAATTATATATTAACGACCGTGAGCCCAAGCCGCCAAGAGAGGACGAGGCCGTGTCCTCTGCCGCCCCAAGGTGCCCCCTCAGCCCACCCAGTCCAGAGTTTTTTGTTTGATCACTTCTGGGTCTGGTCGCTTTTTCCACCCATGTTTGTTTATTTTTTTTTCCTGATGCACGCAGGCTCACGCCGCCTGTCTTGTTACATCACCACAGCATTTATGAAATATTCATTGCGGCAATCGATCAGCTCAGGCGTGCACCGAATCGCCGGCAGCTGCTGATCGATCGGGAGTCGAGCCCCCCCCAGCCCGGCTTGGTCCATTCGAGCGAGGCCGAACATGTGACTTCTCCTCGACTAGTGGGCTCCGGGTTCCCGGTGCGTGGAAAGCAGTAAGCTCACCGGCACATCAATCTTGCTGTTTTATAGACGTAACTGGGAAAGTAATATCTTTTATGAGGCTTTTACGAGCCGCTAACTTCCTGCTGCAAATGATGAAGAATGGCAAGGCCCTCATTAGTTCCAGGTGTTCCGCTTCAACTCGAGTGAAATATCCTGGTGTTCAAGAACTCTAAAAACTTCCCGGGGACTGATGTTGTCGGCACTTTGGACCTGATGGAGGACTGCTCATTTGGCGATGTGGCAAGACGAACGGTGTGCTCGGTGGCATCAGTCCGATCCAGCTGACGGTTAATCTCTGGCCTCTCGGCTCACGCCCACCACCACAATTTTGCAAACTTGGGTGCAGTGGCTGTGCCGTGGTGGAGGGCCGGGGAATGGATTTTCTTACTGTTTGGGTGACTTTTTTTTTTTGTTAATGCTTTGGTTTACTTATCTATGACTGTATTTATTGTTTATTCTTATGGCCGTCTCTAACCTTATGATCTTTCTGTCCATCTGCTTGAAACGTTAGTTGTTGGTGGGAGACAATGGTAATAGAGTGGTAGACATTACTGAGGAGGGTTTAAAGAGGGCATAGGGGCGTTTCTGCTAACTCCCCCATTCCACACACTACCACCACCCAGCCTTAGGCAATGATAGCCTCTCTAAAATATCACAAGCCTACTACAGCTACATCTGCACAGCCTTATATTCCCCGTTGCTCACTGGCGCCCCCTCTGTTTAATCACTCGGGGTAGTTTTTATTCATGGACTTTTGGCCTGCTTTTTCTCCTTCATCCATATGTGTGTTTTTTTTTTTTTTTTTTCTTCTGCCGTGGTGTTTCTGTATTGTCGTGCGCGTGGGTGCCGCCCCGCCGTTTTCGCCCCCTGTCGCCTGCGC
>JAACJT020000002.1:22549522-22567752 GCA_009936485.2 Gymnarchus niloticus
TGTGGAGAGGAGTGGGGTCCACCAGGAGGAGAAGCTTTGTGTGGAGAGGAGTGGGGTCCACCAGGAGGAGAAGCACACGGAGAAGCTTTGTGTGGAGAGGAGTGGGATTCTCCTGTTTTTCCTCCATCTCTGCCTTCCATTCCAACTCCTTCCTCGCAGCATAAGATGGAGATCGACAATCAGTCTCGTTGACGACCGCAGTCTGTCAGCTTTGGAGGTGATGGGTGGAAATGCATACCCGTCCATTGACGGCCCATTGGCCATCACTCCTCCGCCAGGCTGTCTGTTTAACACTTTTCCAGTGTTAAGCGAGTGTAATTCTGTGAAATCGGGAGCACACATGTCACACATTTTCTGCCATGTGCCCGTCCATTCGTGACGAGCTGCAGGCTCTGCAGTACTGACTGCGTTTAGTCCCATTTTCTTCAGTTTATCACAGTTATTAAACATTTTGTAGGCAGGCAGTAATTTTACACTTTTAAAACTACTTCAGTGTTGTACTGCGCTCTTTATGCTAGCTGATGTGTTAAGAAGATGTATGTTTATAATTAATGCACTATATATAACTCTGTTGTGTCCTGTTTTCAGAAACTAAGTAGCTAGTTAATGGCTGTCTAACAGCTTGGGATGCCAATGTGAGAAGGCGGCAGTACGGGTGAGAGGTGATATCAACGTGATGGTGTCCATGACACCCGTTTTGGGTGATTAGCGCCACGCGTGCACCTTGACGTGTGCCGTGCCCCACCCGTTCTGACGTCTTCCATTTTCTCCTTCCCGTTGAAGCGGAGGTCTGTGATATTTTATTCATGACCACCAGGGGACCATCATGGAAGGCTGGGACTATTTTGGGATGTCTTACGGCCGGGGTGGGCAGCGTTCATTAATGTCAGGCGGAGTCCTGATGGAACGACAGCCCCCCCCACACACACACCCCAGGCGACATCTCAGACTTCTGATACATTTTTGAAGTTTTTCCATCCTTTAAATCCAGCATCACTTGGAAAGAGGGTCTGCATCTTATCACCAAGTTTGACTCTCCCCCCCCCCCCCCCCCACTTCATTCTCCGGCCAATTTGTGGGACTCGAACCAATATACCACACACAAACACAAACGCACTCGCACGGCCCACCCAAATCCATGTTATTCTTTTTTGCTTGAGAAATTATATCCGGTGAAAGGAAGGGTGGGGCACTGCACCAAACACGGGTGTTTTTCAGGAGTGGAAATAGGCTGTTTTCACAGGCCTCCCAGCAGCGGAGCGGCATTCTCCTAAGTGTTAGTGACAGGCGTGACGATGGCGAGGCTGCCGGGTGGTGCAAGTCGCGCGGTTATTGTGTTTGCCACATTCCAGAGGCGGAGCGCTGTTAGCTTGTGCGTTAAGACCCACCCTTGCACTGCTTGCATTGTTTCCTGTTTTCTAGTCTCCTTCCCAGTTTCTCGGCCATCCACAAAATGGCCAGTCGTGTCTCAGAAGAGGCTTGGACAACTTCGCTGCGATGAGAACTGGCAATGAATGTAAAAGCAGGCTTCAGACATGGGGAAGGTTGTCCCCAGAGTCTTTGGTGATTAGGGAAATCTCTGAGGCAGGGCAAGGTCTATTTGGAGTTACCCCAAACCAAATGGGAGGTCTAGGAGTAGAGGTGCTCTGGAGCCAGACCCCTGGGGAGGGGGTGTGTGTGTGTGTGTGTGTGTGTGTGAGCAAATGCCTTATGAGATGTGCTCATTCTCTCTCTCATGCACTTCCCGTCTGTCCAGGAAGGCTCATGTACAAATATCGCTACCCCCCCAGCACCCGCTACGTCCGTGGGCCCCTCTTGAGGTTCCCACACACATGCAAATGCACAGTGGTCCAGCCAAATCTGCATCAGTGTCTTCTCAGAAGACATAGAAGCGGCATTCCTATTCCCACAAGATCTGCAGAGCAACCGGTCCTACGGCTGCCTGATAAACACCGGGGGGGTATAACCTCACAGAGAGCTGACGCCTGCTGTTTAGTAACCCTTTTGGCCTCATATCCATATAGCAGTATGGCAGCACAGGAAGTGCATTTGTTCTACTTCCCCTTTCCAATTTCTGCACACCAAATTCTTACATATCTCTTTCTCCAAAAAATTCTAAAGCTTGGTGTGAGTATCTATTTTATGCTCTGCTTTGGTGAACGGGTGCCTAGCTCCCGCCCACTTGCCAGGCCATCGGGGACACACTCTCCGAAGCTGGCTGTCAGGATTCCAGCCCTTTCTGGGATTCAGCCTGTTTGATGTGAGGACCCAAATAGTAGCATCCTCATGCATAATTGCCGGTCATGCTTGTCCATGATCCCCAAGTTTCACCTCCTTAATTGCTGTATGAGTTTATTGCTATGCTCCACAGACTTGCAGAATACTCCGGCCTCACCCTCTCTACGGTCATTACGGTCAGGCAGGCAACCCTATCCATCTGTGCCTGCTAACATGTTGTTATAATATTACTTGTGATGCTAATTGTGTGACCATTCCTGTTTGGAAATGAGGCTTTTAGATGCCATGATTGGCACGCCGTCCCATAATGTGCAAGATCTGTTATCACCGTAATGCAAAAACACTTTCTGCATTCAGCTGGAGACAAACTGTATACAATAAAAAAAAAAAAAAAACTGTGGACTCTGGTGCAGGGAACAATGATTGTCTACCACGAGGACGCTCGGAGATACAGTAATCTGTCCTGATGCATGTGCCGTACTAGCAGGATATGAGAAAGAACGTGGCGAGGGAAGCGCGGATCCGGGAACGAGATCTGAAGCCACTTATCAGGAGGAAATAAAAGGCTTTGTCTCCCCTGAAAGACAATTCCACATCATATGAGGATCGGCTTGCGAAGAGCATCTCCGTCAAAACACAGATGCGGCTTTAAAGCATGCTAATTTAATATTCCTCTTTGGTGCTGTCGTCGCTGATTTGTTAAACTGGTTAGAGCTGTTATTGAGACAAGTTGGGTTTGGTGTTGGTGCTGTTAGTCATTAGTTTCTGGTTTGATAGTAAGGTAAGAGTGTGGGGGGCGGGGGGTTGTTGCCATATATATGACCTGGCAGGATCCTCCGTTTATCAGTAAGAAACCAGACTAAACAGTAGCTGTATTGGGGTGTCTTTGCCGTAGATGTTTATGTGCTGCCATGGCAGTTGTGTTTTTATTTGCCTCATGCTGAGCAGTGGTCTTCCATACGGTGTAGCATATAGGTAAAACTCAGAGTGTATAATGAAAAATGACTGCCTCTGTAGCTGTCCTATGGAGGTACTTCGAAATTGTTCATTTATGTCACATTCAGATTTCTCTGCAGGCTAGGTTTTGTTTTTCTTTTCCCCCCCTTGTTTATTTATTTGTCTGTCCATTTCGAGCTTCTAAACAGCCTGTAATTGCATCATAGGGATCCAGCACGGTTCTTACTTCCCGTCGTGCCACACTGGCGCGTTCCATATTTTGGCGTCGTTAAGCGTCTGTCTTGCGGCACCCAGCCGTGTGTGCGCGGCGATGGAGACAGGGTGGGAGGCGCAATGCCAGTATTGGAAATGATTAAACTACAGACCCCCTATGGTTACGGTTAACAGAATTTACAAATGTAAGATGTCTGTCCCCACGTTAGGACCCAGCCCTTGTGTAAACCTGCAACAAAAACCCAAATGGCCTTCTTTTGGTTGTGTGGTCTATGGGTGGGGCTACTGGAGGCCTGAGTCCACCGAGTGTACCCGTCTTCACCTGCTTAACTCCACGCCTTGACGACCACCATGAGTCTGTTCACATTCCGCCTCTTGTTAGGGCTTCCAGGTGGAGGTAAAGGCGCACAGAGTGAGGTTTGGGGGCAAGGGGGGGGGGCTGGCAGCGGATGTGAGCCCAGCGTGGGTCTCTCTCCCATGTGGGAAGCTGCAGACATAACGAGTAAAATCAAGGACGCAGGTGGAGGCCACCTTCCTGGGGTTGGGGGGGGGGTCATTTACATGAACAGCGAAACAAGAACTGAGGTCCTTCACTGGAAACTTTCACCTTGTGGCTGATTGCTTGTGTTTGCGATGGGGGATGGGGGGGGCACTGCATTTGCCTGCTTCCAGAAGCTGGAAGGCTGGTCTGTGTGTGTGTATTCTATTCGGGGTTCCTTGATGGGTGTGGTTTTTTTTTTTTTTTGCAGACAGATGTCTGCAGTACCTGGTCAGAGCTTTCCAGTGGTTTAATGTGGTCAGAGCGGTCAGTGTGGGCACTCCATGTCTACATGCTGCGCCATGGTTACAATTTTCGGTTTTCCCTATAGCATCTCCATGAAACCTTTCCCCCAACGTTTCCTGCAGGTGAGCCCGGATGTGGGTTTGGGTCACTGGGCTGGGCGGTGCTGCAGATGGTGGGGGAGAGATACGGCGACCCTGTTCGGCTGCAGTCGTGCCATCTCCCGGCGACAGCGGCGGCCCTTAGTCCAACATTGCCGTGACGACCCGCCATTTGTCTGCGTGTGAGAGTCACCTGTCGCTGCCAGTCTGTTCCCCTGCCTTTTGCTCATCAGTGCGTGCTGTTCTCTGTCTCCCTGTCATCAGCATTGTGACGCCGGTCTTTCTGTTTGAGGCACACGTGTGGGCACCCAGGCACAGCAGCAGACCCAGGCTGCTCCACCTCCTCTCGTAGTTTATTAAAAATAACTGCTTGTGAAGCAGCTTCATCAATTAATAGGCCACAAGTATCTCACTAAAATGAACCATTAAAGTGGCAAATTGCTTTAAGTTTATGGAATTAATTAATAAAACCTATGATGAAATGGAAAATTATCAAACAGGCCTCGCTCCTATTAAGCAAAAGTCTCCCAAGGAATGCTTCTGAGACCCAAACCTTGAACACTGTTTACGGCCTTCCTAAGAAAAAAAAAACAAAAAAAATCTAAATGCAGAGGGAAAGATAAAAAAAAAAAAGAAATTAGTTTGCGTAATTAGTGATGGTTAAGTGCTTTTAATCCAGCAGAGAAAGAAATTGTTGTAGGGTAGAAAGTTCCAGAGGGACACAGACTGCTGGTGAAGTTTTATACTTGTTTACTCCTGAAGGAAGGGGGGGAGGAGTGGGCGTCTCAAAGCACACATCTAATAAAGGCGGCAGCCATAAAGATGCCATCGTTGCAGGTTCCACGGCCTTTTGTTTCTTTCTCTCCCCTCCAAAAAGCGGTTAAGACCTCCTAGCTGTTCTGGAAAACAAAGCCATTAAAGCAGAGAGTGCCGTCAAGCGGACCCTCCGCTGGCAGGTTGCCGCCACTTTGTCGTGTGCCTGCCGTCATGCCGAGGTTCTGGCCCCTGGATTGAGTCGGTTGACTGGCGGTTCCCACTTATGGAATACTCAAACCTGGAAGTGTGAGGTTTGCTATCGGGTTATGAGGGCCTGCTGCCAGTCACCGTCAGGCAGGCAGTCACCATTTTTGGTGAGCAATCATGTAAATGAGTTATTCCGTTTCTAATTATCTTATTTTTTTTTATTTGCGTGCCAGCCTACTCTGCTTTGTGGACAGTCCCCATGCCAGGCTCCACGTGCATTCTATGGAACGGAACGCATGAGCATTGAATGTGACAGATAAATTACACACGCGTTTGTGTTTTTGAACAAGTAACTTAAAACGCCCCCCCTCCCTCCCCAAGTCAGATGTAAAAATTTCCTTTCTACTGTGGTACACCAGTATAATCGTTTTCTGTCCAAATGCATGAAACTGCACAGATAAAGGAGCGTCGTGCAGCGGGTGAAATTGCGCTGTGTTTGCTGCAGATAATGCAGCGTAAATGATAGGTGGTGTGTGTGTGTGTGTGTGTGTGTGTGCAGATGGATGACTACACACACAACATATGTGTACAGATTTTCTTAATGTCGCGTTGCTTCACGGTGCTCAGTTTTGATCACCTTAGATAAATATGAAAAACAAAATGACAGGCCATTCATGCCTCTAATTACGGACTGCCATTTTTATCCCACGCGGGTCAATAATATGGAATTGAGCATTCAAAGAAATGCACAGAGCTCAGCCTGAAATGGCGCGTAATAAGAGCAGGTTAATAGATTTGCCGTTCTCGCCGGCATCTGCGCTGACACTTGGCGGTAGAGCGTGAACGGCAGGTGTGAGGTGTACGACACAAAATCGCTTTGTTAGATGGCTGTCTTGTTGTTCTGAAGAATGTCACGTGACCAAATGTGTGACAAGTGGCTACGTTACCCCAGGTGCAGTCTTTCCTTGGGGGATTCGGGACACTGCAGTGCATCAGCGAGTTACCCTAATGCCATTCCAGCGCCCGAGTCTCCCATAGTGACTGAATTAACTTCTGTATCTAATGTCCAAGTCTGCCTCTGAACCTGCCTCTGGCTGTTCAGTCTTTCATTTAATTGAAAGTTTTTGGTGAGATATATATGATTTTTTTTCCTGAAGGCATCATAAAGTCATTCAGGCCTGTATCTGCCTTATTTCATATTTATGAATAAAAATTGTCATATGAGGAAAATGTTTTGTTTTAGTGGCAAATATTGGTTAGTAGTATTGTACCGTGTGTTTCCCAAGGGCTGATATCCTTGCGGAATTGCCACTTGAGGAGCTAAGTGCTGCCCCCTGCGGCCCAGAGCAGAGGCAGTCAGGATGGATAATCATTTGTAAACACTGTTAGCATGCGGACTGTTGAAGACGCTCCCTGCAAACGGTATGAATTCTCTGGCAACCTCCTGCTCCCTTTGCCTCATCCTCTCTAACCCCCCCCCCCAACCCCACAGCAGCCCCAGGTGTTCACACATGCAACAGATTTGGAGGTCAAAAAAAAAAACAGTGCCGGCCCACTTTTCATCCTTGTCGCAAATACAAGAAATTAATTCTGGCTGGATCTCGCCGCCTGGCGCTTGTTTAATTTGCCACGAAGCCCTTTCCGCCCGCTCCGCACTGAACGGGGGCGGGGGGGCTGTTGGGGGCCAGGCGGGGTGTGATTTGTGTCCATGCAAGATGAGTCGAATGTAATTTCCATTTCGATCTTAGCGATACAGGGGGTTGAGGATGCAGTGGGGGTGCGTTTGGGGGATGGCGGCATTATTTTGGACAGTCCATAATCATCACGCTGCTTATTTCCACAGAATCTGACGGTGGCATTTCACAGCCCAGATCGACAGATCCTGCGGTGCTGGAGTGGTGGAAGTCTGACATTTTGAATGGGGAGCGGCCGTTTTAAGTTAACGTGGGGGGCAGGGTGGCAGGCGAGGGAGCTATGGCGTAATCCGCCACACCGATAACGTGCTCACTCCGAATGTGCGAGATGGGATAGGCGCCACCTGGGGTGCTGGGGCTAAACCATTCCTGTGCGTTCACCGAAATGACCTGAATAAACGTTCCCTGCTCCCTCTCCCCAAATGCTGAGAAAGTGTTAAGGGTTCATTTTCGCAGAGTACAAGTAAGTGTCTGGTCCTGTTCTGTGTTTAGGAGGGCGCAATGGGCACAGTGCTGCAGGCAGTGGTGCTTCCATGAAGCCCTGCTGGTGTTTGGAGCTGGATTTCTGTGGTGCTGCCTTCTGGGGGTTGGGCTTTGGCTGGGATCTCATGGATGGAAGTTCACATGTGCCTTGTAGGCCTGCTGAATCTGTTTTAGTTTATTATAAACCCAGCCCCTGTTGGATATGACAGTGACCTACTGGTGTTTCATACAGCGCCCTGCCTTTCCTTGCTCATTTTCCTCATCTCTCATCTCTTGCCCATCCCTCTGCTCGGTGTAAACCTGTGATTTTCCTCCCCTCACCCGCTGTACTGTCTGAGCAGCCCTGGTCACATGTGCTCTGCGTCATTGGGTCCCACTGGCTGCCACCTGCCACAGGGACATCTCCGCGTGTGGCTTCGCCTCCCCCACCAGCCGTATCTCTCCTGACGCTGGAGTCATCGCTCCCACGCTGGCGCCCAGCGACGCCCTCTCCTCAGATGCTGGCCCCGTCGCCGTGTTTACCGTCAGAAGCTCCTAGCAGATGTCCTGCCTACAGGGCCGCCTGCTTATCGCCTATCAACAAATATCTGTGCGTTCAGGGCTTTGCCTTTTCGGTGCAAGAAACACGAGAAGAACTTTCTGGAGCGGAGTGAAACATCCTGCGCGTTCCAGTTTACTGGCAGCTAGTGCTGGTGGTATTTACTTTTACCATTGGTTCATAGTGGTGGGCAGAGTGTAGACCTATCTCTCTTGGAAATAAACACACTTGAGCCAGATCTGTTGAACTGTAATCAGCGTTAATAAACCTGTAATTAAAACTGCCGGTCATTAAAAACAAGGGCCGGACCTGCAAAATGGACGTGAGTGGAGGAGACTGAGCAACAGACTGGAGCTTTCTGACGTCCCTCATCAGGCCCTTTAGCCTCGCTGTGACTCTGCCCACTTTGCCACTGACTCCACCCCTGGACCACTGGCTGTGATCCCTGGGGGAGATTTGAAATTCAAGCCTGAACCTAAAAACAGAACAGAGACATTATGAATGATCAGAATCTCATCAGATTTGGATTGTCTTACAGCCGGTTATATGCAGATGATAAGTTATTTTATATCTTGTAATGTGATTTATATGCTGATGGCCCCCATCTGGATTTATATGCTGATACCACTCACATCCAGTTTGTACGACTGTTAAATCACCCCCTCCCCCCACCACCCCACCACCCCATAATAGAATTAATGATGAAGTGAAGGCGATGAAAATGTGGGTGATCACAGCTGAGAAACTGGGCTGTGTTTTACAGAGATTTGGGGTAGATTGGCCTTTACATGGAAATAAGGGTGTGTGTATGTGTGTGTGTATTTATCCATATGAGAGATGCCGAGTACCCATCCCCCAGGTGGGTGGGGGTGGGGGGGTTCTTAAGCAGCCAGTTACTGTGTAGTGGACATCAGAAACAAGGCTCTCGTGTTATACCGAGATGGCAGAGCAGCTCACCATGTAACAAGGGGCATTTACGAGCTGTACCTGTACCATTCTTAGCATATCTATGACAGCAATGGATAGAGATCCAGAAAGTTCTGTGATATGGATGATTGCATTGTCCTGGCATCTATGGAAGGATTCAGGGTCCCTGTGGATCGTGTGGACTACTCAAAATGGTGCTGGATGTCACATTGTGTGTGAGCCTGTCAGACGAGGAATTGGGCGGTGGCAGTCTTTCCTCGGTGGAGGTGGACATGAGGCGGGGAGACGTGCCACTTTTGTGAACCCCTATTGCGAAAGATTAAATAAATGTTTATTTTTTTAAGAAATGAACATGGGGGGTTACCATTACTGATGCTGTTTCAGCCTGAACCCCCTTTCATCCCCTGTGATGCTTTGCGGTTGGCTGTGGAGGCATATTAAAGATTCCTTGCATCTTGGGGATTGTTTGACGGTGCAGGCCCACTGTGAAGTTTCTGAATATATAAACATCATATATGATGTTAGCACCTGTTTGTATGATTGTTTAATTGTGTAAAGAGCTATACAAAATCCTTAACTGTGCGTGTGTACCTGTTTTAAAGGCTAGGGGTTGATTTGATTTAGATTTTTTTTTCTGTTTATGCGCTTTGTAGTGAATTGATAAATTATGTACGTACACTCATGTATACTTTTAGATACGAGTAGGCAGCCAATTTGATTGTGTGGCTCTGTGGTCCAACAGAAGTCCAACTGTTCCTAGGTACATACATTTTAGGCAGCATCGTGGATGAGGTGGGAGATAAGGGGCTCCCTGGCTTTTTTGAGGTTCTCACTGTCCTTCCGTGGCCCCCGTCACTCAAACCAGATCCTTCTGCTGTTGCATCTGTTGGACCGGAAACTTTCCTTTACATCGTCCAGGCATTTTTCAATCGCCATTACTTTATCGTAACTGCTTAGCAGTACTGTCCTTCTAAATGTGGTTATTTACAGTGTACAGCTGACTCATTACCAGAGGGTCTCAGGTTAAGTACTTTGATCAAGGGTCCAATGACAGTGCTCATCCTGAGATCGGAACTATTAACCTATTTCGTAATGCCCCACTGTGATCACTACATCACCATGCACACGGGAGTAGTGAGCTGTACTTTTTCCTGCTTTCATGTTTTTTTTTAATCTCCACGGCGACATTGCCACGCTGCGGCCTGCACCCTTTCTGACTGTCGGTCTTCAGATGGGATTGGATCTGCCGCGTTGCATTTTGTAGGGAGATGAATCTTTCGCAAAGCTCTGAAAAGATGCTGTTTACCGTGCTCTCCTTGTTTTTTTTTTCTAATGCCGTCTGTCATTTTTTAAAAATTCCGCACGCTTATTTATTTATTTTGCTTTAGCTGGAGTCTCTGATCTGTAAGTAGCAAGAGAGCTAGGAAGACGGAGAGTCTGAAACAAACGTTTTCATGCTGCCTGACGGAGAATAAAAATGGTCAGTCACGCCTCCGATATTTTGTTGGATTTTTAATGTCTTTCTTGCTAGATCTTGTCCGTTGCTTGAAGCCGCCTATCAAACTTCAGTTTACCCACGAGAATCCTTTTTATGTGTGTCTTTTTATATTTGCCTAGCATACCGGTCTGTGGCAGAGCATACTGACGCCTTCTAATGTTTTATTTTCGCGTGTTTCTCTGTAGTTCGCCTTGGTACAACAGCCTCTCCGTAACTCTCTTGCTAGTAGCCACCTTGGTGCACCGATGAAACACAGTTTGATTTCGTTACTGGCTCGTTGGGGTTCAGATGTTTCCCCAGTGGTGTGTACAAGGGGGCACGACGGTCATACCTCCAACTCTGTGGTAGTTACAGCTGGTTTTAAATATGGAGTCCTGCAGATGGCCTCCTATTTCTTAGTACTGGTCTGTCCTAAGTGCGATTTCCCTGCACCGTTTACAATAAAAATTCTCTCCGGATGGCTGACTCAACCGTCTCTGTAGGTGTCAACAGCGTGGATGGCTGAACATGTACGTCAGCATTTGTGCCCCATAGGGAATCAGAAAATGGCACAGGTTTACTTTGGCTTTAATTATTTTTTACCGTGCCGTTTGTTCTGGCTGGTTCTTCTATAGGTACCGCCTTCATTTGGAGGGTCCAAACTCTCTCCTCGAGGAGCCGAACACAGTCAGAGCACCGTGTCGCTGGTTCATTTCTCAGCCATTTAGCAGTCTCTCTCTCTCTCCCACCCCAAGGCCATCTGTCCACACTCAGTCTGGGGGTTCTCCACTCACGGGGACCCCGGCTTTATACATGTCTGTCAGTATGCCACTTGTGTGTGCAGTCGCTGTCTGGCGTCGAAACGATAGTCTCACCTTGCGGACAAACCATCGTTGCAAGCCACTCCAGGACACCTTTTCTGGAGACTCATTTTCCGTGTGATCCACGCTGTCATGGGCGTGGGTCCACTACTCCTCCCCTCGTCGACATGTGAATCTGGCACTGATGCTGGGTTGGGCCCACGGTCAGATCCTTCAGGGTGCCCCATTTATCCTACAGACCCACTCCACACAGTTATGAGTGCCAGCCTGTAAAAGCAGACCATTTTCTCTACCCCAGCATCCTGAGATCCGGTCTGCTGGCCTCACGCCAGTTAGGGAAAGTGCGGTAGTGTATGTGAGTGCCATGGGAGTCGACCCACTGTGGTACTGTGGCCTGTCGATTACCCTGCATAGAGCCGTCCCTGTTTCTGAGCCCCTGAGATAACACCCCCCCCACCAATGGGCGTGATGTCTGTCTGCCAGACGGGTCGTAGCTGTTTGCCACTTTATATCTTTCTGCGAACCCTGACATTTGCAGAAAAGACGTGAAGATTTTCCCAAAGTTTCTGCACATCGCTTTGGACAAATAGGATCAACCTGTTGGTTAAGTGGAGGAAGCCAGGTTAAGGCCAAGCCCGGCCCTGAAGGTAGGCCTTTCCAAAGGAACACATGGCCGTCGTCTCCCCGCTTCCTGTCTCAATGTCGGTGATGCTTCCGTGGTCAGCCTCTGGTCCATCCCCGAATAAGGCCGGGCAAGTTCACAGCCATTCCTGTCTTTCTTGGGGAGCTCCCAGAATGCTCTACTCATCCCCAGTGGGTCCAAGGGCGAGCAAGACAGGCAGTGATCAGAGAGAGGAGGGAGTGCACAGAGCATTATGGGAAAAATGCAAACAAAGGTGGGAAATGAAAATGCTTTTGTGAATGAGATTAATTTTGTTTGCTTGAATTATTTTTCCGTACTTAATTTGAATTTTAATAAAGAGATGAGCAAAATCTCAGCTGATACAGAGGGTCTGCTGACTGTATATGAGCTGCTACTGTTAGCACCGCAGTACCAGGAACAAACTTGGAAATGACTCTGAGCTATGGACGATTCTCGCTTGTGTGATGCCAATATGGCCGGGGGGGGGGGGGGGGGGCACTCCAGAAGACTTTTTATTTATCAGTTATGGGAGTTTTTAATTTCTCTCCTCTTAACTGTTCAGGTTTTTTGTTAGACGTTTAATACTTCGTAACATTAACTGTTGTTGCATCGATCTGTTGCGAAATCTTTCAGCGCTTTTGAGCAGGTGGTGGTGGGGGGGCTGTATGAAAATAAATGGAACTGAACGGACAGGCACAGCCAGGGATGCTGGGAAATACATTTCCGTCTCTACACAGACAACGCACATCCGTTATACCTAGCCGTAGTCATCTGCCAGTGTCGGCGGTGAGACGGACGTGCCAGACAGCGAGTCCTGAAAGAACTAGGAAGTTGGAGATCAGAGCAATTAGAGCGAAGCAGGTGGAGGTGGGTGGGGGTTAGTCTGATAGCAAACAGAGAGACATGGATGGTGAGGGGGCCTGCTGTCAGGGCGTAGCGAGGCCCTGCCCACACCGAGGATCCACCAGCCGTAATGGACCCAACCGGGATGTCGGCTATCAGAGCTGTCGGCAGAGCGGCGCCGAAATCTCCGCCTCACATCCAGAGCTGTGACACGCACGTGGGAACAGCGAGGCAGCCGAAGGCGAGAACAGGTTGGCGGTCCAGAGATAATGGACACAGAGGTGGTGCTGCTGGGGGGGATGGTGTGTGTAGTGGGGGCTCGTTACGCAGGCCTGGCCGCTCACACCGCCCTCTGCCAGTCATGCACGGCTAATGGGTCACGTCAGGGGAAGTGGAGCTGGAGGCATTCGTCTGTCAGGCCCAGTCTGTGGGTGACGCATCTCTTTCTGGCTAATTTATCGAGGACGGGCTAACAGAAGAGGGAGGTGTATTCTGCAGGTCGTCTGATCTCGGAGTGCTGCCTGACAGCCGCCTTCAATCCAGGTTAAACCGGGACCAAACGAGACCTTGGGCTGCGTTTGTCTCCCCGTCTTAATAAACAGCTCCCCCGTCTGGCGCCCAGTGGTAGGTCAGAGGTCGTTCCCCCTGACTAGTCAATGTCGGCGGGCACTGACGGTTCACACGGTAATGGGGGAGATTAGATGGACGCACTGTGGCTTGGAGCCTGAAACTACTGCTGGTTCTATTTTGGGGGCCTGGGAGAGGCAGCTATGAATCGGCTAGCTGGCTGTTCATGCTATTGTTAATCACGCAGTGTCCAAACAGCCTCAGAGAGAGAATTGGGTCTTCAATCCCTGGACCTCCTGTGTGGGATTTTACTGCAATCTCCTCCTGCGTTCCTGGCCAGCTAAAGATCCGTCCGTCCGTCCATCTGTCTGTGCCTCCGACACTCTCACTCAGGTCCACGTCTGTCTCCAATGGATTTTGAAAGAGCTTACATGTCCCCTTTATTCAGCTTCAAGCTGTAACAGATGTGTGGAATCAGGATATTGAGGCCTTCCACAGCCCCGGTGTGGACAAGGGCAGGGCCGAAAGGTGCTTCATTCAGACGTCAAGGTCGTTTGGCTCTGAGAGCATGAAGCTGGTGCCCTGCTAGGCTGCAGTCCAATGTCAGCAGCTGGGACCGGTTCTCCCTTTTAAGCTGGTGCAGTTAAGGGGTCAGAGGTCACTGCTCGGCACACTGTTGGACTGCGCAGTAAGAGCCAATCACAGCAGTGAGCGGGTGACCTCTACCCTCGTAAAGGATAGGAGAGTCCAGTTTTCCCCGTCATCTGGCGGGCGAGCGCCTGGCAGATTACTCCATTGGGAATCATCATCATTATTGTTAAGCACATCTTGTTATCATTATGGATGATGATAATTGCACCAAAGAGGGTGCAAACAACCCCATCGCTACCCCCCACCCACACCCAAAGGTTGTGATTTCATCCCTTCCTGCCCCTCCGGTTTTTGAGTTTTGATGTCTCGGCTAAGCAAGCGATCAGTGTGAAGGTCAGTCAGTAACGAGGACGTCGTTAGCGAACCGCTAATGACTTGACATCTGAAAGCCTTCAGAGTGGAATTGAATTATAGCCATTCAGATGCCAACAGGTATTTATCATGAACATCTTTTTACATCAGTAAACAAGAAGCTTCTAAGTCCAAGAAAAAGAAATCTCAAAATTGCTTCCCTAATAATAGATTTGCTCCTGATGAATGACTACAGATGCTAATTTACAGAGTGCATAATCAAAATCCATTCTGTAGCTGACCTACAGAATTCTCCCCAAATTTTATGAGAAATACATATCTGAAACTATGCTCGTGGTTTTAGTCTGGTGCTCTGGGTACCATTTTCTTTCTTTCTTTTTCTTTCTTTCTTTCTTTCTCATTTTCACCACACCTTTTCTGTCTTTCCCCACTGACCATGCGTATCCAGTGAATGCAGGCTTTGCCTGACTGAAAGGAAGGAAGGTAATTTCAGGATCTCGAGTGGAAAGGGAAAAGGATTGCCTGTTTGAGATCTGGATCACGTCTCCAAGATGCCAGTCCAGGGGGAAGAGGAGGGTGTCGGGGCTTTCTAACGAGACAACAAATTGGCTGTTGGGTGTGAGATGCACCCCCAGTTAGCCCCGCTGAGAGGGGGAAGGAGGTTACCGCTGGCGTTTACCCGTCAGTCACTCGCGTTTGGGCATTACAGGGGAGGGACTACAGTCTTGCTTACTAGCCGGAAATTGTACATGGCAAGGCACTTCAACAAGGCACTGCCCCTAGATGTAGAGTCTTGAAGTCGAGCATTGTTAACCCTAATGCTGACTTTGTGACATGACAGTGGTCACCCTTCGCTCGGGATGACTCCAGTTAACCCATTAGTGACAGTCCATTATCGTTTATGGACACCATGGTTTCATTTTTCACTGGGCGTGTGGTGAAATGTACTGAATGTGGGTCTCCGTCAGATGTGCCCCACCTCGGATAGTGGGGCAGAAGCGGCTGAAGCAGACCTGGATGAGTGGGTAGTTTGAGCAGAATTCCGCCACAGATGAGTGCGAAGATATTAGACGTAACTGCAGGTGAAGTTTGTTACCCTGCAATGTGAGGACGTGGACTGGCCCATTCAGGGAGCAGCATTGCTGGAAGTACGAGTATTGATCACAGGGTGCCAGAGTGTCGTGAGACCCAGGGTGTGGGGGCGATCTGTCTCGGCAGGGGGGAACAGAGGCTTCAGAGCAGACCAGATTCCGGGCTGCGCTGTCCTCCCTGCCTCATGTGGGTGTGAGCTTGAGGCCCCTTCAGTCCCAGGGCCTTGTGTATCGGCTTGAGCCATGTCAGTCCAGAAGCGAACATGTGTTATCGTTTATCTGGATAATGCCCTCCCTTTGCCGGCCCTGCATCTTTGGGGAGATCATTTACAGAAATCCCCCGCTTATGAAAGTATCTGGTCCAGTAAATATTGTGGGGGCCGTTGGGAGGTGTGTGAATGTGATTTTTGAACAGAGGGATATCCCAGGAGGCATTCTCAGTCCAAGACTCACAAAAGCTTGTGCGGAGGCTGGGCCGTGCCGAACATGCCAGTGACATATCTCATTAAGCGTTAATATCTCTACATACTGCCGTTTCTCAAAGACCCCTTCAGTCGGCCCCTCAGATTCGGGCAACTCTGGCCTTCTCTGCTGGGTAAATCATTACAGATCTCACATGTCTGGACTATCTCCATGATGCCTTATTAATGGATGGAAAGCAATAACAGAAGAGTTAATTTAAGAAAACTTAAGAGCTGTTGCCTTTGTTCAAGGTGAATCGTATCAACTTATGGCTACCCCAGATCTTAACCAGTCGTTTTTGTGGCTGTTCAGTGCTCACTAATGGCTGGTGGCAGGTCTGTTACGTGGCATCAGATGTCTTTGTGCTGGACCTTTAAGCCTTTAATGTGAAAATGGACAGATATGTTTTTTATGTTTGAGCCGAATGCTTCATTGTTGTGAGCAGTCACTGCTGTCCTTGTGAATGTAATGCGTTAATCTATTTTCCCCCAGGACACGTAGGTGGCAGCACCTCAGAGGGTGCTTTGTGTTGTTGGCCGTTGAGTAATATCTTCACTGAAAGGCTGTGTGGACATGCTGAGTAGTGGGGAGAGATGGTCTAATTGTATCTGACCGCAGGATGCTGCGTTTTCAATGGCTGCTGTCCTCGACTGAGTTTATTTGTTAAAAGGTGGGGGCTTCCCCTGTACAGCAGCCCTGACTCCATGTGGCAGATGGAGGGGCCTCATCCAGACATGGACTCCCCCACCAGCAGTCACACGCTGCGTCACCGTGGCGAGATGCGAATCTCCTGCCGGTGTTCCACTAATGGAACATTCTCGTTGGTGAAAAATATGAGGCTAGGGCTAGGGATGACTCCATTTTATGGTGTGAACTGTTGTGAAAGTTCAAACACCACCCCCCCCCAATTCTCTGAGTCATCCCAGCAAGGCTTGGAGGGGTCAACTCCGCAAGGCAGCTCAGCGATTGGTGAGGTATCACCAGTTTGAGTGGTTATTAGATGAATTTTGTGGTGAATCACAGGTGATGATGGGAAGGTGGTTGGGGGGTGGGTGACAGTTAATGGAGTGCTGAAGGATGTGTGAATGGGCAACCTGCTGAGAACATGGGGGATGGCATGATGGGAAACACCCAGGTGAAGTGACCGATGGGGGAGGCGAGGTGAGAGAGACCCATCTGAGTGTAACCCCTTCAGTCCTGTGGTGGTGAGGAAGATGCTGCCCCATTGCTGGTTTGCAAGGTCATCACTGAGGGGGGCTTCGTTTGAGTCTTCTTGATAGAGTTTCACATTTATCTGTGAACCATATCTCAAAAGAGAACACGCACGCGCTCAAACCTACACTGAGATGTTTTCCCATAGACAGAGTTGACAAAGGGTCCTGGAGAGGGAATTAACATTAAGGTGCAGTCAGATGCCCTTCTGCTGAGGACTTCCCTCACATTCCCTGACATGCACGGTCCCCCATCCATATGCCAGTCATGATCTGGAGTGCAAGCTTCCCTTCGTATCCTGCTCTTACCCCAGGTAACGTGGTTATCCTCTCCATTGGGGTCTTCTGGGCGATGTGGTTTTTCCTCATGCTGTGGTTTTAGTAAGTTGTGTGGTTTTTTCTTGTTGTGTGGTATTTCCTGATGTTGTGGTCTTTCCGAGTTGTGTGGTCTTTCCGGGTGTTGTAGTCTTTCCGAGTTGTGTGGTCTTTCCGGGTGTTGTAGTCTTTCCGAGTTGTGTGGTATTTCCGGGTGTTGTGTGGTCTTTCCGGGTGTTGTGGTCTTTCCAAGTTGTGTGGTCTTTCCGGGTGTTGTGTGGTCTTTCCGGGTGTTGTGTGGTCTTTCCGGGTGTTGTGTGGTCTTTCCGGGTGGTGTGGTCTTTCCGAGTTGTGTGGTATTTCCGGGTGGTGTGGTCTTTCCGGGTGCTGTGGTATTTCCGAGTTGTGTGGTATTTCCGGGTGCTGTGGTCTTTCCGAGTTGTGTGGTATTTCCGGGTGCTGTGGTCTTTCCGAGTTGTGTGGTATTTCCGGGTGGTGTGGTCTTTCCAAGTTGTGTGGTATTTCCGGGTGTTGTGGTCTTTCCGGGTGTTGTGTGGTCTTTCCGGGTGTTGTGTGGTCTTTCCGGGTGTTGTGTGGTCTTTCCGAGTTGTGTGGTATTTCCGGGTGTTGTGGTCTTTCCAAGTTGTGTGGTCTTTCCGGGTGTTGTGGTCTTTCTGTTCTTTGTTTTCTTTTTGGCTGATTTGGTGTTTTTCCTTTTTCACACACTAAGCTTGGCCTTCTGTACCAATGGCAGTTACTACCCCTCCAGACCAGGCGTATATCTGTACCACGAACCTGAAAGTCTGGAGGTGTCTCCCTTCTGCTTAGTGCGGCTGCTGAACCATGTCAACCCTGGGGGGGGGGGGGGGGGGGCCTTTGCCAGTACCCCCCTCCACCGAAAGCGTGCAGGGGTTGTGTTGTGATTAGCCTTGCCCCAAGTTT
>JAACJT020000002.1:22584592-22600667 GCA_009936485.2 Gymnarchus niloticus
AGACAAAACAGAACAGTCCGATTGATGGTAAACCCCGGGCACCAGACAAAACAGAACAGTCCGATTGATAGTAAACACTGGGTACCAGACAAAACAGAACAGCCCGATTGATGGTTAGCACTACAAATAAGGGACAGGTGAGACAAACTAATATGGATACACTGCTGTGACCTGCTGTTCCATCTTGAGATGGATGGTCCACCCCACCTACAACACAGATGTATCCCCTTGTTTCCCTGAGAGACCCCCTCTCCCGAGTTTAGTAGCCTATTTAAATATGGGGTGCTTTATACACATGTTGAAGAGCAGAGCAGCCGACAACATAGAACACAGGTGTTCTGTGCTGTTGCATTGGGTGCTAAGACCACCATCAAAAGGTTCTGGTTCTGTCCTCATGAAGAAACAGGCTTGTCGGTTTTTACCGGTGAACATGCTGGCCAGCGAGGTGGCAGAGGTAACCATGCATTCTCACTGTCTCTGAATCAAAATCTGTTTTATTTCGCTTGACATTGGCCTGCCACGTCACACCTGGAAAAAAAATGCTACGTCCACCCCCCGGCTGACTCAGTGTCGCTTGCTGGAGTCACCTGTTCATTCCAGCGAATCAGGTTAGCACAATGCCTTAGTGCAGACCCCAGTTCCCTCCAGTGCTCATTTTGACTCTTCATTAATTCTCGTTACCAACCCTTAAATGGACATCAAACGGCCGATATGTCCTTTTTAAGCACCTTGTATCTGTGGTATTAGATTCTGCTCTGCTTTTGTCTTAAAGCTGTTAAAATCACCTAAAATTGGCTCCGTTAAATCAGTGTGTAATAATGGCACATTATTGGAAGAGGCAGCTATCCCACGAGCAGAATTTAATCCTCAAAAAAAAATGACGGCAGCTGCCGAAGCTGAGGCTTGCCCATCATGCAGGCAGGGCCACAGCAGTCTGTGGAAGCACGTCCGCAATCCTTCTGCCCACGCCGTTTGTTTTCGTGACCCTGCTCCGTCTTTGCTGCAGGCGTAGTCTTTTTTAAACGGTCTTGGCAAGAAAAGGGAAGTGTTGCATTATGGGAACGCAGCGTCAAGGCTGTCAGGGTCATAGCTCCTTCAGCAGACCGTCAGGTCAGCCAGGGCTCTCACTGCGGGAATCTGCAGGGTCACTGGAGGTTGCCAGAACTCACCAGAGGTCACAGGGGGTTGCACGGGACAGTGACTGCTCACACTGATCTTAAGAAGGTCAACAATAAGAGGGGAGAAATAAAGACTATTTTCTTTCAAAGGAATGTGACAGTGGCACAGTGTTGTGTTTAATGTACTCCAATGACCTTTCTCTGCTCAATTAACATTTAAGGAAGAGGAATCCAAGTTTTCTCACTTCTTAGCGGTGCTTGGCTGAGCCATCTTTCCTATCCTGTTCACCTCCAGACCCCTCCTTCAGGTGTCAGTGGCTGGTTAGTTTTTGTCCATCAATCGCAATTTCAGTAAAGCGTTGTTCTTTTTCTTACTTAATGAGAAAACATAGCATTCCCTAATGTGCCTTGGGTCGCTTACCTACCAGAACGTGATTACGGATAATGAAGGCTGGCTGTTTTAAGAAGACATTTTCATTACGTGGCAATTTGTTTACGAGGGACCGTGTTTCGATTTTGAGCACTTGCTTGGTGCCTGGAATGGACTGGACTGTTCGGAAAGGCCGGAATTTGAAGATGCATAGATAATTGCATGTAGAGATGCATTATGAAACACATTTGGCTCTCGAATCAAAACTTTTTTTATTTAAACCCCCCATCTCCCACCCCAGTTGTGAAAGAGCATGTTTAATTATGTCCTCCTCACAGTCGCGGTTGTGTTTTTCTTTTTAAAGTTGGAGTTATGGCAACGGTCGATGGGCAAGTGCTTCCCTGGAAGGTCAGTATTTTTTTTTGCCATACCAGAGTCCTACGTTGAGTTCCTCTGCTTTGCTGCTTATTGGTTCTGCAATGATAGTTCCATCCAATAGACTTTTCCATGGTTCCAGTATCCTTCCAGCTGCAAAATATGGACCTACGACTGCGTCAATGTTTGCTACACCCATAGAGTTGAGCTCATTGGAGACGCAAGTTTAGAAAAGCTCAGCAAGATAGGAACGAGATAAGAGAACTAAGGTATACCCGGTGATTTTGTCTAAATCTGACACCTGTGGGATGAGTGTGCGTTAAGAACGTAAAGCGCGGTAACTGCGGCTGTTGTTCCAGCACAGCCATCCAAAGCCATAGGTCTCCTGGGAATTTCCGAGCCAATCAAGTGCCTCCCCAAGGGGCGATGGTTGCCAGCAGGATCCCTTTCACTACATGGAGGAATGGGCAAGAGGGGAACTGACTGGGTGCTCTTGCTGGGCTTTCCACAGAACCTGATGAAGAACCTTCCGGAGCAGAAGGAGCTGAATGCGCTGGCGGAGCTGAGGAGCGAGTACGACACGCTGTGCGAGTCGGAGCAGTTCGCCATCGTGGTGAGTCTTGCCGTGCCTCGTTCCCCATTCCCGCCGGAATGGCAGCTGTCACGGAGAGGCAGGGTGGGTGGAAAATAAAGTCTCATTCTGCTATGCAATTGCATACTATTCTTGACCCCCCTCGCACCCCTACTCAAAAAGTAAACTGCAGATACTTTTCCCTTATTCCATCTTTCTCTCTGTCTCTTTTGCACAGTTATTCCCAATTTCCCTCTATTTTTTGGGCCTTCTTTCACTCTACTCCTTCCCTGTCTCTCTCTGTCTGTTTCTGTTGCTTAATGACACACGGCGGTTTCTCCATTTTCCTCAGAACCTGGCTAGGGTTTTCGGTTGTCTGTGGTTCAGGGAAACCAGGAAATTAAGACCACAGCCATTAAATGACGGAGAGGGGGAAAGAGAAAGAGATCGAGAGAGCCTCCTTTAGGACCACTGCAGTATCAGCGCTATTCAATATATAAAGAGAGTGTAGTAATGTATAATTTAAAGTCCAAGAATATAAAGGGCATTTTTTATGACCAGTCAAATCTGGTAGCACCAGTTGCGACTGACAAAGGCAGTGAAGATTTTGATGAATTATAAAGAGGCACGATTTGATACACACGCCGAGCCTGATTAGAACCGAGATCCCGTTTAAAGTGGTGGTGCCGTTTTTATGCTCCGCTGGGCGTTCCGCCTTTGGCACAGACTTGACGGGCCGAAGAGAGCCTTATGACATACGAGGATGCATCTGCATGCGGAGTATTGTTTGGGGGGTGCCTTTTTTCCCCCAGCCTCCTCCCGCAGGACGCGGCTCAGGTTGGTCCGGGAAAGTTTGTGGGAAACTCCGTTCGATGCTGCTGTCAAAGTCCCTGCCATTAAATGTTACCATCGCCTAGCTCCTTGTGTGAACTCCGTCATAAATGAGTCATTATGGTAAATGTTAAATCAGCCCACAAACAGCAACTTAAAACTTTTTCTGCTTGTAATACAGGAAATTTTTTTTTTTTTGGCTTGACTGTACTTTTTAATTCCTTCTTCCGTGTCACAAAGTCAGCTCACATCTGTAGAGCTGTGAACATTTAGCTGGGCGGATTAATCAGTCAGCGACACGGACGCACACAAGCTCAAATCACGCCAAAAAAAAGGTGCATCTCTGGGGCCTTGGCGCTCAGCCGCCAATGAAGATCAACACTGCGGCCAGTTTTTGCAGATCGTCCTCCACAACTTCTGGAGGCCCGCATGACATTCCAGGGACCTTCTGCCCCGCTTCCTGGGTAAAAATATTCCCGTTGGTTACTCACTGCCGCTAGTTGTGTTTAATTAACTAAACGGCAGCGGCCGTCATGGTAACTCAGCACAGCAGAAGCGAGGCATGGGCTAGACGCCAGACTATACAGGGAAATAACCTCCCTTCCACGTTCCCCTCTCCTGACCCCAGCCACACTTATCGTGAAGTCCTGTCATGACGTGGAGGAATCTCATGAAGTCGAGCTTTGCAGATCTGCTGAGCTTTATCCTCTCCGTTCTCCTGTTGTCTTGATGGCCACCGCCTTTGGCAATTCGTCCAGAGCTCCTGGAATCCATTTCTGAGAAGCACGTTGAAATAAACAATTTTATTTATAATTGAATGTGTTTCTTTTCCTTGGACGTGATTACTTTATGTAGTGTTCTCTCTCCAAAACAGTTTTTTTTGTTTTCAATTTACCAAACGTGGGAACAAAGATTCACAGAGTCTGTTTTAAACTGCCGAACGTGCTTAATTGATTCTCCCTTCACACTCCCGCTCGCTTCATACTGCACTGACCGAACTTGCTGTAAAGCAGAGCAGGTGCTTACATGCAAATCTGTTCTTGAAACCCGTACCGTGCCGCCAGGCGCAGGCTGCCGTGCCAAAGGAAACGTGGGCTCGTTCCCCAATCATACGTGCCAGTTTCTGTGTTCTTTGGGATCCCAGTATGAACCAAATCCCCCAGGAGAGGAATTGTAGTAAATGTGGATACCTCTTCCATGCAAATGTCTGTTTTGTATACTGTTATTATGGGGACTTGGAGGGGGTATGTTGGGTCCATGGTTGGCATGGTTGCCTCATATGTCCAATGTTTGGGTTTGAATCCCACCTCTGTTCTGTGCGCATGGAGTTTGCATGTTCTCGCCGTGCTTCATTGATTCCTTCTGAGTACTCTGGCTTCCTCCCAGAGTCCAGAGAGATGTGATATAGGCTAATTGGTGTGTCTAAATTGCCCATAGTGGGTGGTTGTGAATGTGTCCCCTGCCTTGTGACCTAAGCTGCCTGGGATAGACTCCAGCACCCCCACGCTTTGGTTAAGGGGTTTGGGAAGTGAATGGATATGGGGAATTGTGGGAAAGGAGTCTTCCAATCTGACCAAGCCTCATTCTTTCTATGCCCCCCCACCCCAGATGAGCTCTGTGAAGATGCTCCGCCCTCGCCTAAATGGAATCCTCTTCAAGCTAACCTTCGAGGAGCAGGTGAACAACATTCGGCCGGACATCATGAATGTTACTCTGGCCTGTGAGGAGGTCCGGAAGAGCGAGGGCTTCAGCCGCCTGCTGGAGATGGTCCTTCTGGTTGGCAACTTCATGAACGCGGGCTCACGCAATGCCCAGAGCTTTGGCTTCAACGTCAGCTTCCTCTGCAAGGTGGGTCACCGGGACAGTAGGCGGCTGGCTAGGATTCGTACCACACCCTGGCCTGGTCTGGCCTGGGTCTGCCCTGCCGGCTGGTCCGACGTCCTGCTCTGTGATGGTGGTGTGGTCTTGTTTAGTAATCTCAAGAAAATTACACACGCGCACACACGTGTTGACACGATAATTTAGACATAAAAGCAGCTCTGTCTGTCTGGCTCAGCGTTTAACCAACATTCGTCCTAAAACGGGATGAATAAAACATTATGGAGCCATGCTAAAATGAAAGAGAAACACGTGTCTGTGTTTTGATGTTGTTTTTTGTTTTTGCCGCGCACGCACAAAGCTGTTTGAGCTAATGATTAATTATGTCGGTGGGGAGTTGGGCTTGGGGGCTTCACTCTGGAAGGCCAACGATGTTCCTAACTGAAGGAGTGCTCCTGTGTGACTCCAAGCAGGGTGTGAGGGACTCGGTCTTCAGATTACTTCTGCTTCGATAATTGATTGCTTAACCATAATCTTTCTCAGTCCATTCTTTTGAATTTTACTAATTATTAACCCTTTCTCTTTATGGCTCAGGCATGCATACTGAGGAAGGGTATTTTGACTGGATTGAGAACCATTGCTCTGTTAAGCCATCTCCATTTCTTCCATTTAAACTATTGTTCTTATAAATTCCTTTACAAAAGTGATCTCATTTTCATGAGCGCAGGGCTTCCTCCGGAACCCTTGCCGCTATTGGCCATGCCTGTGGATGGACGGCCATCCAGGACTTCTGGGGGCGGAGTTTGGGAGTGAGATAACGGCCTTCTGTCCTACGGGTTCACTCGAGGGCGGCTGTGCCAAGTTTGGATCCTTATCTTAAATTGATCTCGCCTTGAGTGACAGGGCCCCTTTGTACTGCGGTCGCGGTCATTAATTCGCTGTAGCTTCGTCAGCCTCTCACGATCGACGGCATGCTTCAGAAGACTGCCTTCAGAGACGGTGACAATTATAAAGTTATTAAAATAAAAAGCAAGCATCTGGATGATATATAAAGTAAGATAATTGGAAAGAGGCTTGTTAGTGTCAAGCATTGATAATGTATTCGATTTGCTCGCAGAGTTATTAAAAATCAACGGCAGCGGGGTCTCAGGAAGCAGCTGGCCTTCCGTGGCATTTATAGCGCTCCATCACCAGCTTAGAGATGTCTTTCTTTAAAGTTTTGTTTGTTTTTTTACCCTGCAACTCACTCGGGACATTCTAGAAATTTCTCTAGGGTGAAACCTCTCAAGTGTATCACCACAGAACGTAATAACAATGTCTCTAGTGATTGTAATTACCATAATGATAATTACCCATCTAGGCTCCAGAGAAGCTCACACGAACGACCTCCGATTGGCCCGACTGAACTGTGCCCCAAGGCAGACTTTACCAGAAAGCTGACCAAGTGGTGGAGGATGCTGGGTGACTCAACACGTACCCAATATGTGGGGGTCGTATGGACCCCAGTTAACCTCAGTCTCATCAAATTGCAATAAATGAACGTGTCAATAAATAAACAAGCACACTATCCGCAAAGCTTTCAGCAGGGTGAGTGAAATGAGCTTTAAATTAAACCTAATATTCATCACGACTCAACTGTGTTTCCAGTCCTTGGGAATGATGGGTGGGGCTTGTCGCGCTAATAATGACAAACTGCATCAGGGTTTCCCTGCACCATCCAGGTGACTCCAGTGATGCTAATTAAATCTGTATCACAACCTTATCGTCTGTGTGAGCTGCGGTGGAGGTCAAACGCAAGGTCCCTCTTACGAGGATGAAACTAGGCTCAGTGGGCCTGTAACGCCATTCCACCCCTTCGCTTGGGTGCTACTTGCATCTTGGAGGTAGCGCATTCTCCGATGGGACATTGGGGCCTCCTGTTTGTTTCTGCACCCTGAGTGCCCCCCCAAACACATGTCAGCCTCACACCAATCTGCTAGCCGACATGTGCAATTGTTGTCAACTGGGCTTGGGGGGTGGAAGTTGCATACTACTTAGTGTGTCATTGCTCCCTTTGACAAGGGGCAAACATGGCGGGATTTCTGTCTGTGGCAAAATGCAGCTTTCTTAATTTTGATTCTAACAGTGATGCTTTTACATGCTGCGAGCAAATTTGTGTTAGAGCAAACTCGTGTGGGTTCTGTTGCTTTTTTGGCCTTGGAATGACTCACACCGTCACTCAACATGGGTCCCCCTCCGTGTCTTTCGCGTTTGTGGGTCCCTCAGCCCCGAGACCCCCCACCCCACGGGTACGAAAAACCTGCTGTAGCCCGAAGCGATGCCGGGGGTGCCGTGATTCTCAGATGTTGTCCTCAGAAAATAAAGTCTCCTGGCTGCAGCAGTGTCGGCTTGGGGATTCCTGGGCCAGATGTGTTCTGGGCTTGGTGCCAGGTCTTACCCTGTGCCCTCAGCATGCAGCCCCCCCCCCCGAACCGGAAGACCTCCGATCAGTACGTGGCCGGGGAACAGCACGGTGCGAGGAAGATAAATTGAGCAATCAAACCTGACAATTCTTTTGTTGGTGAGAGAATCCATAATTCCCACAGCACCTTTTTTCTTTTATTAGTTAATTGTTGCTTTATATGTATATATTTCAGACCTCTCCAAGGAAACCACTTATTATTCTGAGCAAATCTTCACTCAACTTTGAACATGAAATGCAGATAGACTGAGAGCACTGATATACAAAACTAGTTCGGGGTTTTGATTAATGTGATTTAAAAGCAATTGGAGGGTTTGAAAATTAAATTATAGCCCCCTGGAGCAGGTATGTTTTTGATTCTCTTATCTTCAAGTGCCCCCCCCGGCGTCAAAGTACAGCTGGGGTAAACCCAATGCGGTCTGTTAGAGAGATTGTATCTGTCACCTGTGGGACAGGGTGACAGCGGTTGGCCAGGTGGGGGTGCTGCAGGGGAGGTAACATCGATCCTCAGACCCTTTAGAAAGTTTTGGCTTTTGAGAACAGAGACTGGTGAAACTGCCATCCTGATCAGGTGCTTGGATAAGGATGAGTGGGCCTGAGCCACGGAGTGTCAGTTACTCAACCCGACCTCTTGGGTCGAATGTGTGGTGTGAGTGGAGAAGCTGTGAGGCACAGTCTTGTTTCTCGGACACCCGGGTGAAGGAACAGTGGCATGGGGAGGGGTGTTGGGGTGGGGCTCTGAGTGAGAGTGTGCCTCTTCACCAATCAGCTCGCTGTGCTGCCAGACTGATGAATTACCCAGAATGCTCAGGGATTCTCTGTCACATGGCCCCACCCTCTATGCTGGTCTGGGCTTTGAGAAGCTTGCCACATTGGTCGTTTTCGTTTGATTGACAGGGAGAAAGGCAGGGAACAGCAGGGTACTGTCAGAAGAGGCGTGTTGGGTCTTTGATTGCATAAGTGTATACGGTGAGAGCCAATTGGACGACCTGAACTGTTTGTTTTATTTCTAAATCTGACTGATGCTTCATTCTGTTTTGTGTGGTCTTGTTTGGCAAACTGAAAAAAGCAGAGTTGGTGCGATACTGAACATCATAGCCTGAACTGGAAACTCCAGACTGATTTTATTTGTCTTTTTTTATGTTAACAAAAACAGCAGGCGAAAACAACTGGGCACTCTGTGCTGGGTAATGATGGTTTGAAGATGCAGCGATGGAGGAATTAAAAACTGAGATGCATGAAATTAAATAGTGATTACCCAGTGAGCGCAGGTGATGGAATACTGTCTAATCAGTGTGTTTGTCTGTGTATGTCTGAGTGATCTCATCGATGTGCTCCTGTCTGAGCGCGCATCCGTGTGTGTGTGAGAGACGTGGGGTTGGGGGGGCCCTCTATGACGGACACACTGCTTTCGGTTGTGAGGTGATGGTACCATTGCATTTGACACACTCCTGTTCTCCATCTTCCCGCCATCAAGCCCCCCTTCCCCATATCTGTCTTTAAAGTTTCTGTTCCTGTTTCACCATTAACCCCACGCATATTCAGCCTCCCCTCGTTAATAGTGATTGACAGTCATGCGCTGATTGCTTGATTGACGCCTTCTCAGTTGATTGCCACTTGCTGGGTGCTTCCTGGAGGTTTTGCCTCCCTGGAGGATGAGTGGGCTGGGGGGGTGTACGATTTTTATTTATTTATTTTACAGGTAACCAGGGGGAACCTAGTGAAGAGTCAACAGCCACCCCTACACAGTGTAAAGATCAAAAAACGAAGTAATCTGGTCATAAACAGCACTTTGATCATCCTTTCCATGGAAGTTTATCCTGAAACATACTCCTGTGGCTGCCATCTTACCAAAGTGTCTACAGTTGCAAAAGGATTATTTTTTTTTCGTATATGGCCTGTGATATTCAACCTTGATGGGTTTGAGTGATGGGTATGAGATGAAATTTCTGTTTTGTCCCGAGAGACAACAGGATCGCCTCTTTGAGATCCCAGGAGTCCATTTGGGTCCATGTACACTCCCAACAGTCATGCCAGTAAATAAGTGTGAAGTTTATCACACAGAAAATGATTTGTGAGATGTTTGCTCCAGAGCACGTAGGCCGGGAGATCAGCGGGATCGAACGTGGCGGGCTGGTTAGCTCGATCATTGTCAGCGTGCTGCGATACCGCCGCGTACCCGGCTTTCAGTCCCGCCAGCGGCTCCTGACAGAGACATATTACCCATTACATTTTATTCATTGAGCTGACACTAAGTATACATCCTAAACCTGAGCTTTCGGCCGGCTCAGCCTCAGTGTGGGAAGATTTCAGGAGCAGGAGGGGTTGGGGGTGGGGGTTCATCTCCTTGTTAGCCCCCGTCCTGCAGATGTCAGGAATGGCACTGGAGCTTTGGGCTGGGAATGCGTGGTGAACAAGTCCGTTGGCAGTTTTCCCGAAGCTTTCGCCGGGCCGTCATAAGCCCTGCAGAATTGGCCCCTTGTTAAGCCTTGCTACCCGGCCGCGGGCGCCGCGCCCCGCGCCCGCCTCAATACCACGCTTGCAAACCGACATGCTGATGCACACCAGTGCCCTGCGACCAGGTCCCGGGCCCAACCTCATAATTGATGTCCATGCCGGCGCCAAGCAGCACCTCCACCACAGCCAGGTGGCCGTTGCGGGCGGCCAGGTGCAGCGGCGTGTGGCTCCGCGTGCTGCAGCTCAGCAAGTTGGGGTGGGCACTGAGTAGCAGCTTCACCACCTCCAGGCGGCCGTAGAGGGCCGCCAGGTCCAGTGGTGTCTCCATCTTGCTGTTGCGCATGGTGGGGTCAGTCAGCTCATCCAGTAGGAGGCACACCACCTCAGTGTGGCCGTACTGGGCCGCGCAGTGCAGCGGGGTCTCGTTGTCATGGTTCTGTTGGGGCGGGGGCAGACAGGAGAAGCTCAGATCGCGGTTCAAGCCACTGCCGAGCAGAACCCAGCCGATCAAATCCGGGTGCTCGCCCTGTCCGGTACGGACCTACGGGTCATCCAGCACGTGATATGCGTGCGAGGCCACAGCGTTTGAGGACCTGGGTCAGTGCCTAAAGTAGCTTAGAAATCATGCAAGTGCTGTCTGCTTCCTGCAGGGGGGCAGTGCAATGAGGGCGAGGAGTACAGGTCTGGGGGGAGAGACAAGCCCAGCACAGGAGACTTGTGAGTGGGACAGCAGGGCCTACAGGCAAATCAAGACTTATCAGGCCCAGCAGTGCAAAGAGAGTGAAAGCCAGCAAGCGCCAAGGAGTCCTGAGAAAAGAACCAGCCCGTTTTTACAGCACACATTGTTCTCCTGCTATACTCATGGGCAGCCACCGGGGGGAGCCAAGTAAAACTCACACAGTATCCAACAGGCGATGCGTCACTGTACCGGACGCGAGCAGACATGAACTAAAATGCTTTTAAAAAACAGAAACAGACTAAAAAGCCTGAGGCTGTTTCCCCAGCAGCCAATCCACTCATTCCTGTTAGCCTAGCTTCAGCTTACTTCCTCCTGCCCTGTTCAGGGAGGAAAATATTTGAACTCCACTGAGCCGCAAGAGACACGGGGAAAGACCGAGGGGACACACAGCCACACACAGGTAACCAGGAGGACCAAATGGGGCCCGGGGACAGAGAGGCGGGGCCACAGGTGGAGGGGCAGCCCATGAGAGAGACAAGCCTGGAGCGATAGAATTACAAAGGGGCTCAACAACACAAAATAGCATAGGCTGGAGAGAGAACCTGAATGAATAGGAAGCAGGGCGTGTGTGGGTGTGGTCCCCCAAGCCAGAGAACACACAGCTGTCCCTGCCACTGATCCCTCCATCCCCAGTGGAGGCAGGCTAAGCTAATGGCTTTGTTCGGGGCACAGGAGACTTCAGAAACCTCATCACGTGGGGTGGGATGAGGGAGATGACCAAGGCGCCTTAGTCCATCCCAGAGAAGACATGAAAACTGACATAACAGAGAAGGGAGGGACATGGCAGCAAGCATCAACCCAATTAATCAATGAAGAGAGGTTCAGCGCCCCACATTAACAGCCACACAGCAGCGAATCAGAGGTCACACTCACGGCCTGTGAGTGACGCACAGCTCAGCCTATCAGGTCATGTCCGGCTGCAGCGTTCATAATGAGCCCAGCTGAAGGCCAACGGTAATGACCTGTGACATCACAGGGCAGGGGGTGTGGCAGACACAGGTGCACAGAAGCCAATGGGTTTGGGTCTGGATGACCACCACAGTCTGTCTGTTAAGAAACAGACGTCACAGTCTGCTACCTTGCATGGTGAAATACCTAGATTAGGGACACAGCTGAAGAGCGAGTCCTCTGACAGGGGCTTCCCCACAGGACAGGGACCTCCTCACACCCGGCGATCCCAGAGGAGACCAGCGTGACAGAGAGAGAGCGCGAGCGAGCGAGAGTGCACAAGCAGGAGGCGTTAGCACAGCCGTGCAGCGCCGGGTACGCACCTTGGCGTTAATATACGGGTCAAACGGGCCACTCCGTTTGAACTCTCTGTGGTCTACAGAGCTCTGGGAAGAAGAAAACACGGGCCGATGAACGGGGTGCCGGTCACATGACACCGCGGCCACGTGCAACCTATGGTGCTATCCCAAGGCTAACGAACAGGGGCTGGGGACAGCGTACGGCTTGGGGGTCCGCTCTGCTGGCACAGTGTTAGCAGCCCGTGGGGGCAGTTAGGGTCACCTCGCTACCTTTCCACATGGGGATGGCGGTGGGGGGCGTTTGAGCTGTAACCGCGCCAACCCTGTCACGGCGTCACAGCTCCACCCTCCCCACACGTCTACAAAGGAAGTCCGGGACAAGACAGGCAGCAGATAATGAGAGGGGCCCGGCAGACAGACCTGCCCGTTGAGCTTGGGGTGGGACGGCCCCTGGCGGATGAGCAGGCGGACGATCCGCTGGTCACCCTTCCAGGCAGCCAGGTGCAGGGGGTAACAGCCCTTGTTGTCTGCGATGTTGGTCAGAGCCTCGTTCCGCAGTAACACCTCCACGACCTCGCTGTGGGGGTGGGGGGCCCCAATCAGCACAGATGACTTTACACAGTCCAAGAGACAATTCACCTGCCAGCTTCTGTTATGCCTGCCACTTGCTTTTATATGAAATGAGTGTAAACACATGCGATAAACATGGGTGTAAAAGGAGCCCCCCCCCCCCAAGACTCAGGAGGCAGACCCACCTGTGCCCATTGAGGGCGGCATGGTGGAGGGGGGTGTATCCAGTGCTGTCCACACAGTTCACATTGGGGCCCCTCCAGATACTGTGGGGACAGAAGACCAGGGTCAGGGTTACAGACAGTCGAGTCAGAATCAGAGAAACACAGTGTCACGGTTGCAGACGGATTTGCACGTGCGTACAGAAGCTTGCCACAGAGTCACAGTGGCTGGTTTCACAAACAGCCGGTTGGCCAAACTAGATCCAGACATTATAGCAGCTAAATACACACTACCGAGTCTCTCGAACGTTCTCCAGGAAACACAAACCCAAAGACAAACCTGGTTTTGTGGACACCTCTGTACTCTGGAGAGTTGGAAACATGACACGACAAAAGCAGAAAGTTGTTTTCTGTTTGCAGAACCAGAAAGGACCTGCAGGGGGTGATTTATGGGGAAAACAGTAGGCAGGGTGCGGTGGCGGAATGAGGAAATGGCAGGTTTGCAGGAGGGGTCAGGGACAGGTCGGAACAAACAGCACGGGGCAGGGTGTGTCTCAAGACACACTTTACACAGCGTGAAAACATACGAGGCCTACAAAGGACCCCGGAAAAAGGTGCTGGCAGGGGTGAGAAGGAGGAGGGGGCAGAGACTGACCCCCATCTCAGAAGGCCACTTCAGGTTCAGGCCTTCTCCCTCCTGATGAACACTCACTGCTGCTCCAGTGTCTGTCTGACCCTCCCTCGGAGTCTGGCTGACACGATGGGCCCCATCACAGAAGCTAGAGCATGCAGACAGCACAGGTCGACACAGAGGAGTAAACCCATTGTCTCACTGGGAGATGCCGGGATCGTGAAGCCAGGCTCTCAGCAGACCCCCATCTCCACACAGTCAGGGCACCCTGGGGGGCTACACTGCTGGTCACACCCTAGATCTGGGTATCAGTACTGGCTGGTGGTACCAGCCCCAAGTGTAGGGCGTACATTTCCCTCTGAAACAGTCCGCATGACATAATGCTGCCCCTTGCAGGGCTTCTGTGGCATAGCCACAATGTGTCCTCACAGGCCTCAGCGAGTCCAGGGTGGCCCCAGGCAGCTCTGAGTTCCAGCAAAACAGGCACACACCAGTCTCCCCGGTTGGAGCGGAAACACCAGAGCACACAGAGGGCTCGGCCAGCAGGATCAAAGTCCACAGGCTGCTGTTACTCACAGAAGGCCTCCCTCTCCCTCCATCCTCATTCTCAGCTACAGCATCCAAGAGAAGAGACTAGATGACCGAAGGCCCTTTCCCTCCGACACAGTGCTGGTGCTCTGCCAGTTCCGTGCTTCTCCATCAAAAAGAAACTGATGCCCATGCCAAAAAAAGTAGCTTTGGGAGCCTAAAACTCGCTGTTCCGGAAACAGGAACCTGGACAAGTTTCTCCATTAGTAAACTCCGCTAGCGTCACGGTCCATAAAACGTTAAAGTTTGATCTGAATTTCTGACAATCTCTGAACTGGGCAAAGACACTAAATGAGATATGTTTGGATTTGAGATGGCTCAATATCACTTCATCTCTGTCAACGATGACACAGCCTTAAATATCAGCCAATCTGTTTACGTCCGATTAATTTTTAGTCCATCTGTGTGCCAGATGTGATACAGCCATCTATAAAGAATGTCAGATAGTGAGAGTTACACTCCAATCCTCTCAAGAAATAATTACCATGTGAAATGCCGATTTGGGAACTTGAAGCGAGGCTCGCCTGTGTATCGTATCAGAGTAGAACCCCGCCCCCCCCATAACTGACCCAGCATTTTTTGGCCGATATCACATTGGCACATCCCTTCTCTGGATGTGAACACGAGGAGCAAAGCTTGGAAAGAGAGCGTGCGTTCCACCATGTTTGTCTTGCAAATGCGTGACGTAGTTGCTACGTCGTCACCTCAAACTTGGAGCTCAAAGTGGTGGAATCGAGAGCCTGTTTGCAGCAGGCTTGGTTCAAGCACCGGCCGCGTACTGGCACAGTCACCATGCCGCTGGAAAAAGTGTAACGGGACCCAGAGCATAGTTTAAAAACAAAAAATAATCAGACATCACTGCAGGAACGTGCTTACTGAGGCATGAGGGCCATGGCTCCTGGATTAGACAAAAAAACTGGCTGCAAGAACAGTACGGTGGCTGAGTTGACCGAAATGAGCAGAGCGGGGGAAACGCAAACCAGAAATGATCCTTCCTGTAACTGAACCCGGGCTCACATACCCTCACAATAGAGACGGGAATAAAAGGAGAGTCGTCAGAGGAGTGTTCCTGTTCAATGACGGAGACGGATAGACGTCTCTGGCTGCCTGTCCGGTTTCTATCCCACCCTTGCACCTCTCTCCCCGAGGCCTTCCTCCAGCCCGGAAAACGCTAATTTGTCTGAGCCTCAGACGGTTAATGTCAGATTAGCGAGACACAGGCAGTCAAAGAGACAGCATGGAGCCACCGGGGGAAACCCTGGGCACTTCCAGGGGATGGTGACTGGCTTACTGGCACGGTGTGACAGTCCACACCATGCATAACCGTGCTTAAACAGCAACCACCTACAAGTCCTCAGAACCCCCGCTGCAGTTCCAGACTGGGGGCAGGTCCTACGGAAATCCGACCACACGACATACGCTGACCGAGAGATGTTTACTCTGTGCACCTGCCCGATGCCACAACCCCGCCCACAACCACATCAAAACACCCGCAGACGCCAGAAACCCAAGCGGGCGGAGAAAGGCGGAGGCAGAGTTTCGATTGGAGGTGGCGGCTCTGAAAGTGTTATATTTAACCGTAAGAGAGAACGGCGACGCAGCCATGTGGCGATGTGGACAGCGAGGACGAGAGGCGAAGCCAATAGTGACGGTGAGAGCCAACACCCCCCCAGCAAGGGGTGCCGAGCTGAAATAAAAGACATTAGAAGTCTGGGGGCAGCACAGAACAGGCAGGTGGGCTGGAGACTACTATAGGCAGCAGAGTGGAAAGTCAAAGGTGGGAGGTGGAGGAAGGAGACAGTAACAAGGTACTGCCCAGGACCCACCCACCCACCCACACACACACAGTGTCAATTCAGGAGTGAAGTCATTCAGCCAAAGGTTAAGAAGCTTCAAGAAGCCAGACGAGGGCAGATTAGAATGAGAGCGTCAGAACATTGAAGAGGGTCGACCACAGAGCTGCATTAAAAATAACAGCAGTGTGAGAACGCAACCTGACCTACGGCTTCCTGTCAACTTCCCAAAGGTAGAGTCATCGTCATGACGATCATGATAAACACTAATGGGAGAGCACAGCACACATGCGAAGAGGACCCCGATCAAAGGGGCCAGAATGGGAGAGCACAGCACACATGCGA
>JAACJT020000002.1:22603086-22653582 GCA_009936485.2 Gymnarchus niloticus
GTTTTAGTGATATTGCTAATGTGAGCATTTAAGGACAGGTCTGGGTCAACTAAGACACCAAGATTTCTAACCAATGTTCTTGGCTTAAGTGTGCATCCATTAAATTTAACATCAGCCACCAATGATACTGTGGACTGATTCAGATTAAGGTGGAATTTCCAACCATCCTCCACCTTGCTCAGTCCATGGCTGATTACGTGTTCACGACTGTGGCCCATATTTCTCTTGAAATCCCACTGTGTTTCTGCCTTCCTATTCCTTGTGAGCTGTGACCCCCTCTGCCCTTTACCAAACCACCATGTGTTCTAACGCCTCATCTTCTTGCAAGACCAAGCTGTTAACCCTGTCTGATACCTGAATATTCCATATTCATGACTAGTAATTAGTTAATTTCACCCTCATAGTATAAATGGGATTCAGAACTGGCAGTTCATGAGTTTTTGCTGTAAGCTAATGTATGGTTGCTGTACAATGTTTGAAACTTATTAATCCAGTACAGGAGGGGATACGCCCCAGACTGGCATGTAAATATCTGTTTATATATTTTTATTTTTGAAATGCAAATTCAGCCTGGGATTTGCCCTGTTTCTTTCAGGTCAGTGGATGTGTTGTACTTGGTGTATCCATATACCTCAAAGTGACAAAGGATGAAAATAAGGTATGGCAAGAAGCCAATAACATTCTTTCCCTGTCACCTAATGGTTGTATCACAAGGCATTTGGACTCCGTTTTATTCCGTGTCAGGAGATTGACACAGATCACCAAAGTTGTGGTCATTGCCCTTGGCAGGTGGTAGTCTCCTTTGTCAATACCACTGCCAATCCTGCCCCAGTGTCTTTTCCTGCAGTGGGCCAAAAAAATTCACTCCCCTCCCCCTGGCTTGCGTCTGCTCCTTTATGCCCTGGAGCAGCTAATTGCCAACAGGTGCCAGCTGTGGCTCCTCCCACATTCTACACCAGTTGTGTAGAAAGCAGGGCCCAGTTAAGGGGAGCCATGGGCTCTGGTGCTGAGGACCAGGTGATCATGAGGTGTGCCACCCCCAGATCGTCACAACAGTTGCAGTAGTTTGTGTGAATTATTCATAATGCATCAAAATGTAAGGCTAAGATATTTTTCTAATAACACAATGAAAGTGTCATTTAAGAACCATGTAACAGCCATACTAAGAAAAATCTCAACATCTCCAGCTGGCTACGAGTAAAACTTAGGGGAGCTTTTCAGGCTTTTATAATGGCGTGGCTTTTAAATTTCAGGTTGTCTGTCTGTTACAGTGTAACAGATAGGCCTAAATTTTAGATGTACCCACTTCAAACTCTGTGACATCTTTCTGACCTCCTTTCATTTCTTCTAATAGATCACTAATGTTTTTGTTCCTGGAACCATCTTGCTAATCGCTACTGGAGGGATCATCATGACCTTTGGCTTCCTTGGATGCTGCGGTGCAATTCGTGAGAGTAGGTGCATGCTGCTTCTGGTACGTACTTTCCCAAGCCCTGTCACACCACTTGTGTTCCAGTGGTGGAAGTGGTGTGACCGAAAATTTGGGGTAACTTTCTTTTTTATGTCTGTGGTCTCTTTTAACAGTAACAGAAACATTTTCCGTGCACTGAACATCTGACCTACTTTGCAGTTCATGCTTTCTCAGCTCTATATGCCTGAGAAGTACCTGACCTCAAGGTTTTGATGGTCAGTCTCATAAAATAATCCCTTGTTCTACTTATTTCAGTTCTTCCTTGGCCTGCTTGCCATCTTTACTCTCTTGTTGACTGTAGGAATCCTGGGAGTCTTCGCAAAGGACAAGGTAAGAGGTACCTCTCTTTTCAGGGTCTCTCTCTGGTTCATTTTGCACTTTATGGTAGCAATTCTCTCTGCTGGGTGCTTATGAATGTGTTTGCCCCCGACCATGTTTCAGTGTAAAGAGTGGATCAACAGGAAACTGGAGACGCTTCAGCCTTTGCAGAATATGAGCCTGGAAGTTCAAGATGGTCTCCAGGCTGTGGAACGGAAGGTGTGGACACCTGTGTTACACTGTGCTGGGTCAGGGCGGAGTACCAAGGGCTGTGTAACTGTAAGGGTGGTCCTCCTGATGTCAAACACACACATGAATGAAGAGCTGACCACACACACAACTAAAATCACAGCCAATAATGATTATAGTCGCATGTCCTTAGTTCTAACATTTTTACAGTTTAATTAAAGCATGTAAATATGCATTTTAACAAGAGGTGGTCTCTAGTAATAGTAATGGGACAAATGAGGCTTTAAAACCTGTGGTGGGTTGGAGTACCCTATACAACCAGTCAATGCTGGCTATTGAGTTTTGAAGCTTCATTTAATGCCAGCATTGATTGGCTAGTTCAGGATACACTAAACCACAATGGGTTTTGAAGCCTCATTTAATGCAACCATTGATTGGTTATTTTGGGACACTCAGCCTTATTTTTCCCATTACTAGTGGAATAGGTACAAGGTAAATTTCTGAGGTGAAGAGGAGAAACTGCATGTGTGACTTGTTTGAACTGTGATTCCTCCACTATAGGGTAAATGCTGTGGGTTGGTCAATGGTCACATAGACTGGGGAACGATGGAGGTTCCCAAGTCTTGCGAGTGCAAGGGCTCCTTGGGCCTGTGTGAGAACATCAGTGGTCGACAGGTTTACAAAACAGTAAGTACTGCGGAGACTATAGAGAAAAGTAGTACTGAGCAAGACTGTAATGGGATGTAACGATTTTAAAAAAGCAAGATTAATAACATCCATCTATCTTCCAAATTCTTCTCCTTTTCAGAGTTAAGGGGATATTCATCTATTGTGATCTGATCATTCAAAATTTAGACAGATGAAAAACAAGGATAAAACTGCCTTGCAACCTACCTCTATCAATTTACCCGTGAAGTTACCATGCTCTATTTAGGCATCATTAGCCACCTTTAGGCAGCCCAGAGAGCAGCACAGAAGGCAATAAGTGCATCGGATCACAGAGGTGTTACAAAGGAAAGGTCAGCACTCAAAACTCAGCTTCTGAACAACAAGCCTGATGATGGCAGAAAAGTAGAGTTAGGGAGTCCGGTGGCTGCAAGTGACACACACCTGTTAATGATGTCAAGGGTTCTGTGTAGGACTGGAGAAAAACACCATCTGGGAGTATACCAGTAGCTTGTCTTTAGGTTCTGTGGTCAGATGAGCTGAAGACAGAAGTCTCTGGCAACCTTTCAAAGCGCTGTGTGTTTTTATCTTTTCAAGAAAACACCACCCCCACAGTGAAGTGTGGCAGCTATGTTTCTTAATGCAGGGAAGTTTCTCACCACCAGTGGGTACCTTGTTCAACTTTGCAGGGAAATTTATTGAATAGAGCTAGCCAAACCAACGCTGCAATGGCCCATAAGGATGCATCTTTCATTTGCTCAGTCAAAGACACAATCTCGATCCATTTACGAGTATGTTACATTGATACAACCACTTAAGATATCACAGCGGCTATATAACTACCTCTCACAGGTGATTGCTGAATACATTTCTTGTTTCAGAGAGGGGATATGAAAGAGTAATATTCAGTAATCTTTGGATAGACTCCGGATTACTGCAAGCCAGTTTGGATGCATACCAAAAATGGATAGATCTATTATATTTGCACAATGGGGGCTGAAAGCTGTGCTGAAAACTGAAATTGTGCAGAATAATTTAAGGTGACATTCAGCACAACACCCAGAGCAGGTTTAATGATTGACAGATTATTCTTGAAACAAGTGTGAACACATTAAATGGACGACAGTAAGGAAGTCTGTTCTCAGGTCTTCAATTTTTTTTCCCACAGCCTTGCATTGAATTTGTGACAACCTTTCTGAAGCAGCACTGCGCAGTGATTCTGGGAATAGCATTTGCTATCGCAGTCCTAGTGGTAAGCATCTTTCACCTACCTTTAAAATGCAGAACATTCCTCTTCAATCAACATGTCATTACAGTACAATTTGTAAATAGTATTTATTCAAAACATTGGTACTATATATCTATATACTGTAGTAATTGTACTTAAATCTGTCCCGTTATTAACCTTTTGCCTGTTACCTGTTCAGATAAATGGTTTGAAATATTATAACTTAATCATTTTCATAGTGTGTTTTTCTTTCCTTTTGTCTTTTTAGCTTTTTGGAATGATGTTTGCTATGACCTTATACTGCCAGATCGGCAAGAGAGAAACTAAGGCTGCTTAAGACAGTCCATCAAAATGCCCGAATAAAATCAGCATTAATGACAAGTTTTGGTAGTGAAGACACTTTCTAAAAAACTGCTCTTAGTGTGTCTGCTTAACCCCACCGATGCCAGAGATGTGTTTCATATTACGGTTTGTAATAGGTCCTTCTGTAAACAGTAGCAGGCTTGCTCGATATGTCTTTGACAGAAAATGCAAATTGCCTCTTTTAAAATGTCTGTGATTATGGATTCTTTCATGCTGTTTTGTCTATGTGTATTTGTTATGCTAAGCAAGACTGTACATGTTAAATAGCCGTGGCCATGGAAACATAGAAATTCCGATATTGAAGAGTCAAGTGCTCATGAGATATTATAAGTGATTATTGTGAGATTGTTGTTTTATGGTCTTTTTTCCAATGAATTGCAGTACTTAATGCTGTGGTTAAAGATATATCAATGGGGAAGGAGGTGAAAATAGAAACTTCTAAAAAATGTACCATTGTCTGAGAATGTGGTTGAACATCTGTGGGTGACCTACTTAAAACCAAACTGTAATCTTTGTTTTGTTAAGCAATGAAGCAAGTACTTCGCAGTTCATGAACACTGTCATGTAGAAAATCAGTTTTGTACTGTCACATTCGATAAGCCTGGACCCATAGAGGCTTAGGTACAAACATGCAAGTGCAAAGCAGAGCTTTATATGGCGCAGGCCAAAGAGAAACACCGGGCCCTGCCCTGAACCAGGGAGAAAGTAGAAGCCAACAGGGAGACTGAGGCCAAACAAAATGGAGTAGACAGTGCACCATCTAACAACCAACACCAGGCTTGTGAACCATAAGGGACCAAGAAACACTAAACTCAGAGCCAAGGCAAGATGCTGACAAATATGGGGAGGACACGGGTGGAACACATGGGTAATCAGGGCAATTAACAAGACACACTAGGGAAATATGATAGGAAACATGAAACCCTGGTCAGTACTCCAGGGATTGGGATTGCTGAAATCCTGCTACCAATGTTATACATGCAAACAGATAGAATAATTGTTGTTCCCTTTCATCAACAACTTGTAAGTTTATGCATACAGTAAACTAATGCCAATAAACCCTGTAAAATTCATTTGTAAATATTAATAATGTGAGTGTGTACTGGTACCGATTTTTATGAGTATGGCTGGAATCCAAAGAAAAAAGTTTCCTGAATATGCAGAAACAAATAATGACATCTTTGAAGTTCATCTTATATTTACATGAAACCCATACAGCACAGAGAACATGCTAACTCTAGAAGACACAGTAGGAGGCAGGAGTCAAAGCCCTTAATATGAATTAATTTGGCACTTGTGCTAACCACTGAGTGACCACGTTGCCCATGGCCATGCAGATGAATTGTAATATTCCTTGATTTTTTAACCACATTAATATTCTTTAATCATCCTAAAAGGGTGGTATAAGTGCTTTGTGTGTTCTCCCGGTGTTATTTTTGTTTCCTGCAGGTACTTAGGTTTGTGTGTTCTCCCAGTGTTATTTGTGTCTCCTACAGGTACTTAGGTTTGTGTGTTCTCCCAGTGTTATTTGTGTCTCCTACAGGTACTTAGGTTTGTGTGTTCTCCCGGTGTTATTTTTGTTTCCTGCAGGTACTTAGGTTTGTGTGTTCTCCCAGTGTTATTTGTGTCTCCTGCAGGTACTTAGGTTTGTGTGTTCTCCCTGTATTATTTGTGTTTCCTGCAGGTACGTCAGTTTGTGTGTTCTCCCAGTGTTATTCAGGCTTCCTGCAGATACTTTGGTTTCTTCTTGCAGTCCACAGACATGTAGATAGGGTAAATGTCATCTCTTAATTGCTCAATATGTGTGTATCCTGTGATGGCTTGGCATCCCAGATAGCGTGTGACTTCTTACAAGATAAGCAATTAAAATACGGGTAGAAAATTTTTGGCTGTTAAAGAGGAGTTTGTTGCATTGTCACTTGGGACAGCCACCAGAGGGCACCTCTTGTTCCAATCAACACCAGTAAAGGCCACAACTGCATTTTTGATGATTTCTTTAAGTTCTTTCAAAGAATTACTTTTTTGAGCGTACCTTGCTTTGTATCTTGCTAATAAAGTTAAATATATAACTCTGCACTGCAGCCATCATGAGGAGAAGGCAGGAAGCTGATGATGATGATGATGATGATGACATTGCCCTTTTTCCAGCACAATAAAGTATCCAGCTTCCACTACAAATATAAATGCAACTTCAAGAGATCTGGAGAAACATGACAAGCTAATTGCCATCAGAAAATCTCTGCTGAATTTATGAGTATTTAATCATTTCACAAGCAAACTCCCCAAAACCTTGGCATGAAACTAACACAGGTTCATGAAATCAATACAACTGTAATTTTAATTATATTTAACACAGTGAGGTGAAACAAATACACAATGTATTTTAAGAAGTCATCTCCAGTAGTGAAGGTAAAAAAAAAAAAAACCAACCAGGAAGTGCACGCAGATGCAGAAGCGATACTTAAAAGAGAGTCCACCTTCGCTCTTTACTGTATCTAGAATCAGGGTACACTCAAAGCACATTATACTGTAAAACTTATTCCTTGAGAATGGAAAATATTGTCTGTTTGAAAAGATCATGCCTTATCTTCAACGTTCTTTTTGGGGTATGTGCTTCAGTCTCATTTATGGGTATCAATGAAAATTCAGGAGTTTTCTCAGAAACATTAACAAGATGTTCTATGAAGTTAATTTCAAAAGGCTTGTCATTTTAATTTACATGTTCAGCAGCTGGTCTAAATGGTAAAGTATTGGTTCTTGAATCAGTGGGAATTTTCTTGATTCTTTAGAAAAGCTTTTAAATGACTTTCTTGATAATCTTTGGGAAACTTTTTGTTGTTGTTGACTAATTTCTTAGAATATCCTTAGTTTATTTATTTTTATTATATTTCTCTTGTTTTTGTTCCAGTCAGGTTCAAGATTTTGACTGAACTCTCTATTAAAGCTTTCAATATTGCAATTAAACATGAACATCTTTCATAATTTTGCTGTAATTGAATCGCAGCAGTGCATTTCCTTACTGTTTTCCAGCTCTTGTTGGTCTTCAACATGAAAAGCTTGGTTGTGCTAAGGATTTAAATCAGACCATTCAATGATTTATTTTTTTTTTATTTTCTGCCTCAACTGTTATTACAGGTGCATAGTATAGATATAAAGAACCGATGTATGAGTTTGAAATTCTGTACAGTGACTGTATATTTTTTCCACTGAATTGCATTTGAGTTGATATATATGTATAGTGTATAGCAATATTATTGGTAGTAGTTCTCTCTTTTCACTTTAAACACAAGACAATACCACCTGTTCCTATCCTGGACTGGAACTGAACAGCCCAGTCTACAAGGCTGATATTCACACTTAACTCATTATGACTTTAACTGCCTTCATGCTCCAGTTCAAGTGTCATAACGGGAAAATATTGTATTTTGAGGAACTGAATCTAATTCAACCGCCACTCTGACAATAATAACTTGTTGGTAGGTAGGTATAGGTGGATGGATGGATGGATGGACTGAAATACTACTGTAATGAGAGGCTTCAGGACTTTTCAACAACCCTGTCCAGAGTAAGGCGTTAGATAAAGAATGGATGGATTACTTTGATAGGCCATTGATTTATAGTGCCTATTTTGTCAACATACCCGCACATCCTCACAGGCAACATTCACGCAGCTAATCAATAACCTACACTCCATTCTTTTCAGATTATGGCCGTCATTTTCCTTGTCTTGGGGATATTTTCCCTTTCCTTTCATGGCCAGGCTGAAAAGGTAGGTATGCCAAACACAGGGGAGTAAAGAAATAAGCAATTTTATATGAAAACTCCCGTCATATTTCTGACATACTACATATACACTATGCCTATTTCTGCTTGTTTCACAGATCCACATGCAGTAACAAACTTGTATTTAAATGTGTAATGTATATCTTCAGTGATTTTTTTTATTATTTTATCATTAACTCAGCATAGTCTCCTGTGTTGGAGTATTTGATATTCAAACATTTTTAAAATTTAAAATGTATTTTTGAAAGTTACGTAAGCAATAGTGATCCTGTCTATATATAGGACAATAATGTACGGAGAAAAATGAGAAATATTTACATTTGTAAGAATAACAGCTGCTTGAACAATGAATACAAATTGGCAATACTGCTATTTCTATAAGTTGACTGGATGTGACAAGGGACATCATTTATAGATATTACAGAGATAAGTATGTCTATGTCATTCGCTTGGAATTACAACTATAATGCACAGCAACGTATTTCGACTTTGGGTTTTCAGAAACGTCGCTCCCTGGTAAAAGTGTAATTATTTTCATTTTATTTTTTATGTTAAAACCTTTACTTCTCGGCGGTTATCTGTGTGCAGCTTGATATGGACACCCAGGTGGGAGGAATTATCTTCCTTGTCAGCGGATCCTGCGGTCTTGCAGTCGCCCTCCTGGGAGTCTATAGTACACTGAAACTGAAGAAAATACCCCTGAGGGTGGTAAGTAATCCTCGGAATGAGCCCTATGTGTAGAAAAGTAGCGAAGCTGTTCATTTCAGACATACAAGAGGCTGCTTTTAAACTGTGTATCATCCGTACAATTAAACATATCCATGATATAATAAAAAATGCTAACAATGAATAAGAGGTGTGTAGAGTTTTCAAGTTCTCGTGGAGCTCGCAGCTTCTCCCCGTGGGTCTCGATCTTTCCGCAGCACACAGACGTGTGATTCAGGCTGACTGGTGTCTGACTGCAACACAGCACGTCTCTACAGTGCACACTTACCACGATAACGACACAAAAATACACACGAGATAACGATGTACAAGCCCCAGTGCCTTCTCGGGACGCACCTTAAATGCAGCGCCGGTCTGGGCCGCTATGATATATTAGAATAATTCATCCGGTAACAAAATGAACGATGCGAACAATGAGTGCATGAATCGAGAACTTCCTTTCCCCTAGACTGGAGAATCGGTTCAACCGACTCGACCGGCCACAAGGCAACAGGCTTCACTGGATATAAACAGCTAGCCTTTATAGGGTTGCGGCCAGTACCTTTCAGAAATCTATTATTAATAATAATAATAACAACAATAAGAATGATAATAATAAGCAAGTAATAATATTAATAATAATTATTCATAATAATAATAAGAAGAACAACAAGAAGAATCCCTACTGGTCGACCGGGCATAAGCCCCGAAAGTTCTTAGCGAAGCCTCGATGGGAATGGAACGTCTTTCCTGACCCTCGAAGTCACTGTGATTCTCAGCGTATTTACAGTATTACTTCTTTAAAGATATCAGACAGTCGCAACTGCTCGGCAAAAGCAGCCGAATTTGGCGACGAGTTAGTGGATCTGGCAACAATGTACGTACGTTTTTTATGCCTGCGTTTATCTTTTCCACTTGTGTCGTACGCAACAGTTCAGTTCGAAATCTGTGCAAAGTTGTATGCCGTGAGTCCCCCGGCCACGTAGATGTGAGCTTCCCCTGTGTCAGTGTAAAGTGTACCTTGTTTTTAAATTGCACATTCTTTAACCGTTTCTGCGCCGCGACAGCGAGTCTGCATTTAATTGGATTGGCCCTGCGTGTTTAAGTCAGCTGTTTGCTATTTTTCCAGTACATTGCCTTGTTGGCTGTTGGTGCAATCGCCATCGTGAAGTTTACTGTTCGCCTGAATGAGGTATGGGCTTTTATAGATACACACACACACACACACACACACACACACACACACACACACACACACACACACACGAGGCAATTTAGAGACACCAGTTATCCTACATTGCATGGAAACTGAAATAACCCCATGAAGCATGAGAAAAACACACAAACTCCATATATATATGTATATATATATACACATACATACATATGCAGGACATTTGTGTTATTTATATCTGTGAAAGTGGTTCTGACCTTAGTATTCCTTTACTTCTTATGTTCACATCAAGGCAAAACATCTGATTGAGAAGGAGTTCAGTAAGTTGCCTGCTGATATTCTCCAAAGCCAGGAATTGCAGAAGGCATTAAACAAGATGCAAATAGCGGTAGACACCGGCTATTCTTTTGTATAAATAAATGTTTAAAAATATGTGCTTACCATGTTGTTCTGGTTTGATTAATTTCAATGCATTTATGTCTTGCTGTCTTCAATTTTGAATGAGATTTTAAACGAAATATACTTTGCTAAGATCTGTAAAAACAAAAATAAGTTCTCAGAGTTTACCGATCTCGGATTCTATTTTCCACAAACTCACACGATGACAGTACGAGTGCTGTGGGCTCACTAGTTACCAAGACTGGGGAAGTGAAATTCCAGAATCCTGCAGATGTAAGCCACCAGCTGCAGAATGTGATGCTGTACAACCTAAGGTAGGTTTATACTCTGGAAACATTGGGATGTAAGGGCACATTTTCCAAAAATTAATAAACTGTGTACAAAATACTCAGAACTTGAAAACTATTTCTAATATATCAACTTAGTGTCTTTGACCAGTTATTTTTATTCATGGAACAGATTCACAAATATACATATACAAACTATTTGTGTATATTTACCATATATATTTAAATATACATTATACATATTATGTTAGATTGTAAAAATCCATTACAATGTTAAGACACATCCAAAATTGTTTGCTTATTAAAACTAAAACAATCTGAAATTATTTCAGTCTGCTTGGACCACTCAGATATACATATACAAAAAGGTAAGACTTCTTCAGTTGTTCATTAAGGGAGAAACTCAGCTGCCATTAGTGCACTCCTGCACTATTTATCGTTGGGGATTTGCAGTTACAAAACTGACTCTGTTGTCAACAAATGAAAAATATGCACGAAACACACCCATGTAAACTATCAATGAAACCAGACTCTCAATGCCATATATGCAAAATCATTTATCATTCAGTACAACGCAAAGTGAAGGCTAAATCATGTAAAGCTACCAGACTGCCTCTGTGTTTTCATCAGGATGCCTTACAGTCACACATATTTCCATGGACTGCATGAAGCAGAGCTGACTGCATGCATGTTTACATTTATGTTCCTTTCTGTGCTTTTAGCCCTGTGGTCCTGCCATCATTAAAATCCTACAATCAGGAGTAAATGTGGTAGTTGGACTGAATCTCACTGCATTTGCAGTCATGGTATGTTTAGATTTATGACATTGATCAGGGTTTATTTGTAGTCCAAGCCATTTCTTTAACCACTGTGACTGACCCCCCCCCCATTCTTTTTTATTTTTCAGGTCATGTCAGTAATTCTCTCCATAGGGTTGTACTTAGTGCATGCCAATACTGGACTTCATTTTGAAATGAGAAACTAACTGAAATGGCAGTTTTGTAACCTGGTCTGTCTAGTTGTTTGTTACCTCTCTTTCTGTGCCATTTAAGTACATCATCAGTTTGAAATTATTGTTTGCTCTGTCTTTTCTCTGATGTATCTATGCTCTAACCTTTAGCTTTTTATTATATAATATTAAATAAAAAATTCTCCTATCACAAGTATAAATGCTCCTCAGAACAGCTTGCCTACATCATCCAAACACCAATAGTCAATGAACATAAGTGCATGGGTGTACTCTGGGCTGGACACTGTCATATACTTAGATGGGTCACTTATTTTATGGTAACAACCATCAGAATTTTCCCAACAACACCGAGCTGATGAAAATGATATATGGGTTTTGCAAATATAGTTTTTTCTTTCAGACAAGTTCAAACACAGTCCAACCATACATTAAATGGGAATTCAGAGTTAATGAGGCAGGCAACCGATGAGGAACCAAACAGCACATGATTCTGTATGAGCTGCCCTATAATCCTAGTTGCACTGTGAAATGTACAAGTCTAAAATTTTAAAGGATAGAATAAAACAGAAAATGGTTGATATATTATGAAAAAAAATGATTAATTGACCTGCGAAAAATATATTTTCTCTACTGCTGTAAGTTTTTCTACAGATTGCTCGCAAAGCAAAGGCAGGACTAGGTATTCAATCAAACTGACGTGTAAGCAGATAAGCACCCAAAAATGAGTTTCCTGGATTTGCTGTAGTTTATACTGTATGTGCTGCTAATCAGGTCATATTCACTGAACTGTACAAGCATTGTAGAACTGGCCTGATAGTTTGTGGGTGTTTCTGGATATACTGTTAAGACTTACAGTGTGTGAGTGTTTCTGGATATCATGATTGGCCTGACACTTAGCGGATGTTTCTGAAAATCCTGATAGGCCTTAACAATGTATTGGTGTGTCTGGATATCCTGATTGGCCTGACAGTGTGTGGAGACTTTCTGTGGAATTTCAAGAATATGTCAGAAGAATGCATCATTGTTCCCTGGACTAAGCTGTCAGCAAAATGAGAGCATGTGATGTGACAGATTCAGCACATCAGATCAATATACAGTGCTACTTTTGAAAAGTATCTCAGCTCTTAATTTGAAGCTTTGTGTGGTGAACATGCCTTCAGTAAAGTGAAACTTCTAAAAACTGTTTACACTCTACCATGTCCGGGAAGAATTTTTAAAAAAATTGTGGAAAATCATGGTCATCAGGAAAGCAGCTTAGTAATCCTTTATTTGTCCTCAGTTTATATTGCTTTGTTTATTCCTTTTTGGGTATTCCATCAAGCAGGCTTACCATATCCTATAGTTAAATCTAAATTCTGATTGGAGAAAACTAAAAGCTCAGCTTCAGGATTCGTCAATATCTTGAATCTCCCCAGATTTCTCCAGTCAGAATTCAGGTTAACTATAGGGTTTGTTAAGCCTGCTTGAGGGAATACCCCGAAGGAAATATACTCATGACACATGGGAGGTATTCCACAAAGCGAGCTTATAAAATCGGGGCTTATGTGAAATAGCCTCACTTAAGTTAGCATAACAGTTCACTTCAGGCTCAATGAATTCCACGAACAAAATTCAGGTGTATTTTATTCCCACTTATTCAAGACAGGCTTTGGCAAGCGAGGATCATGCGCGTCCACGCGATATGTAAGGCAGCCCTGGTAATCGATGCCAGATAGGGAAGAATGGAAGGGAAACAAAGAGCCGCATTCTTCACCCAGTCAGAGCAAGAATTATTAATGCAAGTCTATGAAGAATATAAAGATATAATATTGAAAAAAGGGAACACTACAGCCATAAACAAAGCTCGTGAAGCTGCTTAACAGAAAATTGCTGACAGGCTAAATGCGTAAGAACGTAATTTAAGTAACCTCTTAGGGTTAAGGATTTATGTATTAAACAACTAAAGATTCATTAGAACACTTTTAAGTATTTAAAAGGTAAAGTTACAATAATAAGCAACATTTTCATTTGCAGGTGTATTCTAATCACAATCATAAGGTACTTTAAAGGCTACTTTTTAACACATTTGTAAAACAGATAAGGACACCATGCAAATTATTTAGGTCCACCTGAGACAAAAAGTGATGAATATGTAATCGTAAGTATTATAATGCTTGGTTTAGAAGCAACATGAGTGGGGTTAAAAGGTCTTGGCAGCAAGTGTAGATTAAATATGAAAACATTCTTCAAAATGGTATGGGTAAATCTAGTTGGAGGTACAGTTTTACAGAATTCATTTAAAAACCCAAATTGCATTGCATACAATCTGAAATATTTTAGGAGATGGTAATGATGACAGAAGACTTATTGTTTGATGACCACTTTACCTTAGATGTACTTAACATAAGGTATTATCAGCACTTACCTGTACATTAATACTGTGGAAAGATTTGCGGTTTACATAAACAGGCTCTTTGGGACCTGCTGGAGCCCTTATTCTAACATGGGTGCAGTCTACGGCTCCAATGACGTTTGAAAAGCCTGCAAATTGAATGAATCTAAAGTTACTAAAGTTACTGATTGGTTTATGAATTAATGTGTGGTAAGCGATTGGACGTTCATAGATTCAGCACCATCAACTCCAAAGAAAGTCTCCTTGATGCCAAGAATGCCCCGGTGGCCGGGAAAGGTGATGAATGTATTTAGAAAGTGCTTTAGTGCAACGCGAACCTTTCTAATTTCACGGCACACTGTAGCTTTGCTTAGATGTTCTGCATCCCCAACACTAAAGAAATGAGCCACTGGCAAAGAAACTCAAAGCGATACACAAAGACTGTGAAACTGTAAAGGCTTTAGAGCGACGAGTATGACTAGAAATGTAAGGTCCCAGTAATTTGCACATATTTAATACTGATTCTACTAAATCTATAGCGCTCGTATAAATATTCTTCCGGATAATCCAAGAGATCTATCCTGGGCTGAAACACTCGTGGTACCTGTGGTCTGAAAACTCGAATGAATTCATTCGAACGAATGATCCACGCTCTCTCATCAACTGGATTATGAATAAACGGGCACACCATGCTTGTTCATGTAAAAGCCTTTAATGCATTCCTTTTCATTTTATAGAGTCTGAGTAGTTGAAGTCGCCTGCATGAAATCAATTATTATTGAGAGAGAGAGCGACAACATCGGCAGAATATTCCCAGCCCCACGGAATGACGTGTTGGGAAACGTCATACGGCTTGTCCAGTCGTATTCATCAAGCTAAGCTAAGCTTCACAACTAGCCTGACACGGAGCAGGCTTGTCCAAAAGCATATGTTGCCATAGTAACAAAGCGGAGCTTCAGGTTAGCCTCGTTTGTGGAACCAAATTCGGGGAAAGTTAGCCAGGATTGTTGAAATAAGCCTGGCTTATGGGGTTAGCTCTCTTCGTGGAATACCCCCCAAATCAAACCTGGCAATTTATTATTATTACTATTATTGAACAATTAGCCAAAATACAAACGTACAAATATGGCCATCCACTCAGGACGGTTACGCGTATGACGTCACGTCCGACGCCTATAAAAGTGACAAGAAATTCTATGACGTTACAGTCGAGCTCGAGAGGTGGTAGGAGACGACGGAGTATTTCGGAGTGCAAACATGAGTTGTTTTGGTTGGCTGTTTGTCAGAAGAAAAGTAATAATCTTTCTGTTAATTTGTGGAACTCAGTTCGCTATGATAAATCTGAATAAAGACTTATGGAAATGTAAAAAAAAAAAAACTATACGGCAGTAGCACGTTCGTTGGTGCGGGTTCCTGTTAATCGAAATTTGTTTACACAGACATGCTTACCATTTATCACCAATGTATTGTGTGTTTAAATTCGTTAAATGCGTGTAAATGTTAAACGAATTGTCTCTAAGTATTTTGATCGACTGTCGATGGCTAGGCTAGTGTCATTACCGTTATTCTGCGCTCGAGGCGGTTAAACTCACCTTCGTGATTGAAAAATCAACGTCGTCCGTTTTCCGTTACTATGGTGTCTCGAGTCTCTTTTTTTGAAAGTAGCCACATACACTCTGCTCGCTACGCGTTTCATGGTTTGAATGATAAGTCAAAAATGCTTTATCAGATCGAAAGATTTATAAAGCACATTTAAAAGCAACACGCGATTTCACGGTAGTGCTGTACAATACAATAAATAGAAGAAAAATAAGACTACACAGACAAATGTTAAGTAAAATAACAGCAACAGGGTGTTTGAAAAGCCAGAGTTAAATTGAGTCTATAAACGAGATTTAAAAGTAGAAACGTTTGCCGATTACCTGATGTTAAATGGTACAGTATCGGATCGCGTGTTTTCACACCAAATCAGTCGGCATACAGTATTTGGGTATCGTAAATGGACGATTTTTGCTAACAGCATCAGTATTTATTGTTTTTGCCACAATCATGCCAAATGCTATACTTGGAAAGAAATCGGCCCGATTGTTCATTATTGAAATGCCCTGGGAACATCCCCCGGGCCATGTTTTCCCGGGAGTTTGTACAAGTTCCAGTTAAACGCCCGATAGAAATTAGTTTGAGTTCACGGTGTTTTATTTCGTAAACACAACAGCCATCATGTCCTGGAAAATGTTTAAATGTTTTCAGCCAAGGTTCCACGTGGTTTGGAAGTTCCGCATTTCAGAAGCATAAAATGCGTTAATCGTAGTAAGACAAAGGGGTAACTGCGTTCTAGTGGGTCTGAATTGCTACCGATTTGATCCATTTCTACACTACCTCCAAAACTTCTAAAATCGTTATGTTCTATATAGCTTTGAGTTTTTATACTGTTCTGTTCTGCTGTCTGTCTTGCAGAAGTCAAAGAGCAGAAATAAGAGCCATTGGAGTGGAAGTTGTGAGTAGTTTTAATGAAGTTCTGTGTGACAGTGTCAATGTGTGCTAAACTTGATTTCAGCTAGAATTCAGTTTTTTATAGACAATTTTAACTGCCTCTTTAGCATGTACATCCAGTATAATAAAGATGCTTTTAATACTATAGTTGGATTGCATAATATGGTTGTAGGGTGTCATGTTTTGCACATGTGGATTTGAAGGAATTGCAATTTCCTAACATTTCTTGCTTGATTGCATCTTTGCACTTTGTTGCTATTTTCTCATATATGGCCAGAATTAGACAAAGGGGAGCATTAATTTCCTTAACAGCTTTTCTGCTGGCAGGCACCCCTTAGTGTGGTGGTCTGTGGTTTGGCCCAGTCCACTAATAAGGCCTGTGTTTCTGTGCCTCCAGGTCAGGTCTCACCCGACATACTGACTAAGGAGCAGGTCAAAGAGATCGAGTGCTACTTGATCTCGGATGGTGCCATGGATGCAACAGCCTCCCACCAAGACCACCGGAACATGATGCTGGTGCTGCTCAAAGACTTCCATCAAAAAGTATTTCTGACCTGTGCTCTGGCTTCCTAGATGGGTGCCTTAAATGCTATAGTTTGTGAAATCCCATGATTTTAACTTAATGCATTTGCACTTCAGGTTATTGAAGACAGTACTGCTGAACTCAGAGCGCAGTTTAGACAGCGTGTCAGTCACTTGGAACAACAATTGATGGCCTTACACACTAAGTTCAAGTTGCAGAGCCACATGTTCAAACAGGAGTATGACCTGTGTCACCAGCAACAACTGGTATGCCATGCCCTGCTGTAGTGGTCTAACCCTGGATCCATTTAGTTGATGAGCTGCTTTGGGGGCCCTACCTACATTAAGGCCTAAAAGATTGTTGCATTCTGAGTTGACTGGTAGATAGTAAGGCTGGCAGGTTCTTCACACTCAGCTGGTGACCACAAATGTCTTGAGTCTGTGCTAATTTTCTGTTTAAAGTGATGCACATAAGTTCCGAAGTCCTCCTATTGTCTAATGGCAGTATTCTAACAATTAATTTGTAGCTGGAGAAGATGGACTCTCTTCGGAACAAAGTGACAGAAATGATCTCAGAAAATGAGAAACTGCAGGTCCACATTCAAGGCTGTGAAAGGCTGATCCAGTAAGGCCATGTCTGTTTCTTGGTACCCTTGTGCTGCTTTGGTTTTTGTTCCATTTGACCATAGAGGACACCCTATGTTTCGCCTCACCCTTGTTCTCTTGTCTTCACTGCTGGAGATTTCTTCATGGTTTGGCTATCAGTCCCTATAAAGGGAATAGTGGTAGCCTGCATTCTCACACCACCTCACTGCCGCATGTCTCTTGCAGGGAGATTTCCTCCGAGCGAGACGGTTTAAGGGCGGCCTTGGAGGGCAAGAGTCTGCTGCAGGAAAAGCACTCTGCTTTTCTTGCAGCAGTAGTAAGACCTGTAGTATGACATGCACCTCCCCCCCCCCCCCCCCCCCCCCCGCAAACCTAAGGAGATGAATGGTAACTTTATGGTGATGGGTGGCTATCCACCTCCCCCCCACGATTTCACTCAATCAGAACGGCCATGACGATCCATCTATATGAAAGGGGGAAAGGCAAAATATGACAGCGATGTTCCCATAAATCTGCTTGGTGTCGAGCACAGCCAAGGGCGAAGTTGGGGGGGGGTTGGGGTTGGAAGATGGCGTGAAAGAGAGGAGCAAAAAAAGAAGTGAGAACCCAGAGGATATTAATGCCACTGTCAGTGTTTCCATTATCCACGTGTACATCACCCTGCTGGTCACCACATTCCCCTCACTCTGTACATCGCAGATGCAGCAGCAACACGGAATCGGAGGCATTTTCCTTTGTTAGCAGAAATTTTCGACCTTTTGTTTTCTGGGAGAGAGTGATCGTCAGTGGGGAAAAAAGGGGTCCCAGGACAGTGGAGCTATTGTCCCGGGTTTTAGTGTACTAGAAGAATTTCTCCCCTGGGTGATGAGATTAGGGGCTGGGCTAAGTGGGTGGTGGAACAAATAAAAATAAAAAACCTGTTGTTTCGAAAGGTTCATGGAGTTGCTCTGTGGTTTGGTTTTTGTCATGTTGTCATGGGACTGTCTGAGCTGATGAGCTGAAGGGGACCCCCCCCAACCCCTGTATCCCAGCCATGCTCAGTGCAGACAAAGTAAAGTATTCGCTTTACTGCTGCAGATGTGGTGACCCACAGGATGTGATGCCACGCATTAAACGTTATTTAATTGCGCCTACGGAATTCTGCAATTCCCGTGGACTGAAGGGCTCTGGGTCAGCCTTCTCGGCCAGGGCCCCCCTCCACCAGCCGTATTTCACTGTCCCCTTCCCACCCAGCCATTTTTTGGCCTGCTCTACTTCTGCCCAGAACATTTTCGGCAGTCACACCTGAAGAATATGCCCTCCTCTCCGATCAATCCATGGAGATCTGGCCTACATTGCTTTCGTTTTTATTTTTTATTAAAATGTACCCCCCCACCTTATCTCTGCCTCACATACATGCATGCAAAATATGCCTGGATTAAAAAGCAGCGGCTTCAGCTGGCAGAGCCGTCGCACCAAAGTGACATTTAATATTCCTGGAATTAAAGGCAGATTGATGAAGCTTGTGACCACTCACACACTCTCGCCCTCTGACACTCTGAAACCTGTCTGAAAATGTCCACAACCAAATGTGACAGTTCAGAACCTCAAGATGCTCTGAATTCTGGAGGAAAGAACTTTTATTTCCTTCTCCAAAACTGGTTGTAGTTTTTTTTTTTTTTTTTTAATGTTGAGGTGGGGGGTGAAACCTGACATGCTGTTTCGCGATCTCCCTGACTGTTCTTTGGCAGGACCTTCTCAGGCAGTGCTCCCTGCTACGGAGATGCGTTTGAAAAGCAGACGTATTTAGGCCATACCGTGAGGATTTATTTGTTTATTTTCAAGAACACTGAGATTCTGGTACTTCAGTCACTTTTGTTCTCTCATTTTTTTTTTTTTTTTTTTTTTCTTAAAGTTAAAAAAGAAATAAAAGTTGGGGGGGGGAATTGAGCAGAACTCCAGACCTCAGCTGACAGCTTTACACAGTTCAGCTGAAACTCAGGTCTTTTGCTGGAACACTTTACAGGTTAAAATAAAAATACTGCTCCACAGAGGAACAGTGGCCAAAGTGCTGTGGCTTACACCACACAGTTTTTGTCCCAGTATTCACGGGGACATTTTACTGAAACGCTAAAGTACTTTAACTACTTTGCTCAAGGGAAGTACAGCACACCTACCACACCTCCTGGGATGTGACCCAGTCACCTTCACATTACTTAACCGTCTTCTTTACCGGCTACTGATTTTAAATACGTAACAGTTCTATTTTCTCCCTATTCTTTTGTTGCCGAAGTTTTGTTTTACTCCCAGGGCCCTGTTTTGTGCTATGTTCGATTGTCGTGTGCGGAGGAGGGAACTCATTTGGTCTCCCGCTGGGGTCATCGTGCTTCACCAGCAGGGGGTGCTTTTCTCAGTTCTTTGACTTCCAGAGCAGGGTTCCATGGAAGAGCCACCTGGGGTTGCATTGAGCGCGCTGTGCTAACAGCGTTTCATTCACAGACGTGTGAGAAGGCCTGAGTTCTTGCCATAATGGAATGGGCTGTGCCCCTCACCAGCTTGACCCCATGGGCATTTCTGCCATGCTGCCGATGCTGTCTGCGTCTGTGAACCCCGTATGTGCCCATGAGTTGTGTACCCTACATGCCAGTGAACTTTTAGGTACTCACTCACCTAGTGGTGTACTAAGGGCAGGTTTAGGCTTGAAAACTGCTTTTACTTTTAGGTAAGGCGATGAATTATGGCAAAAACACAGGATGCTTTGTGAGGTAAACACACTCAGTCGTCCAGACCCTCGTTTGTCTTAGGCTGGGATTAGACTACATAATTTTTTTTCCCTGATTTTAGCTCCGATTCACATGGTAGGGAATTGGCAGCAGTCGGTCCTAGGCATGTAGCGTATGATGGGCACAGACTCTAGTCTTTTGCCTCCAGATGGTGGTTTCGATGAGTCGTAGTATTTCAAAATGTTTGAACTTCACAACTGGAGTCGTGAGCAAATCTATTCAAGTGTTTTTGTGTGACCCCCCCAGTCGTGTGGTATGCGATCCCCTACAAAAATCTGCACGGATTAGTTAAGTGTAAACCACTCAGTCCTTTCAGAAATCTTATAAGATCTGAAAAGTCATGTCATGGTGAGGCACTCTTACTCTAGAAACGGTTTTTAACAGTAGTGTCTTGGATGTAAGGTCAAAGAGGAATTGCTCAGCATGCCATTATGACTCCATGGGACATTGTTCGCATCATTAGCATGGTTACCATAGCAACAAATTGGTTTAATTGGCCCTTGATCAAATTGAACTGCTGAACTCAGTGATAGAAAGAGATGGATTAAAAGAAAATGGGTCTGTGAATATCCAGTAAGTGATGGATTACTCAGCCCTGCACAGATGAGATGAGACAGCAAACATTTCTCTCTTTTAAGGGTTTGAGTGTGAGGAATTACAGACTGTGCCCCCCCAAGGAAAAAGAAGCATTGAATTCACCCTTGGGATCAACTGCTGAGATGAAAATCGGACTTGTATTAGAAGAATTTATCTGGTAGTTGGGTGGGTACCCTCACTAACCATTGACCATCGAGGTTAGATGGGGAGCATGTAGCAAGTCGGGGCCAGTCACAGATAATCGGGGCCAATCAGGGCTAAATTCAGCCAATCAGGACCAATAGCTTCTACACTTTAAGAGCTTCACATCTATAAAGACTTTGTTGGCCACAGCAGAGTTTCTTTTACATCTACCGCAGCACCCCATGGTGTTCCAGCATTCCATCCCAAGGTGCGCTCACCTCACTTTCGGAAACGGGGAGCCGCTCAAGGTATTGTGTTCCTAGCAGCGTGCAGAACATTTCAGCACGGGTTCTGCCTTCTCCATCGTCACATGGTGCCCTTCTGCTGCATCGATGCAGCCAGCAGGGAAATGGCCACGCAGACGAACCAGCCGTTGGTACCTCGGCGGCCGAGAACTGACGATTTCCGTCATGGTTCTGAAAGAGCGGGAGAGCTCACGCCTGAAAGGGAGATATTCAGCACAGGTGAGGTTATGTTCCCAGGGTCGGTCTCTCTTTGTCAGAACCTTTTAGTCCATTATGAGGAGAATGCCTCTGAGTATCTCAGCATCAATCAAACTTCACTCCTGAGCTTTCAGGTTGGATCTATGTATTATTTATGAATTAATCACTCAGTGCCTCCAATTCACAACAGTGAACTGGGGTCAGGTATTTTTAGCGTGTCCTTCTTCATCTTCCTTTGCTGATGGGACATACCTGTGTCCCCTAGGGCCTCGTTCTGTCTCTCCAAGTCTCCACCACTGTCCCATTGCATCTCTTTTTTAATTCCTCTCTTCCCCCATCATGCTGCTTATTCTGACATCGCGGGCAGGGTCAAGCTGGGGCACAGAATTGCCAAGTAACTGGCACCTTTATAGGCCTGCTTGCATGTTTCATGGGGGGGGGGGGGCATCAGAGCATGCTCACATAACCATAACGTGAATTTGGGGCCCAGAGACCCCCTTACCTCCATTAGGAGTTTGGAGTCTTCTTCCACATGTGTATCTGTACTTCAGAACAATGTAAAACTCCCTTTGAGCCTTCACAGCAGGGCGCTTGAGGTTGGAGTTTATTTTAATCATTGAGGGTTCGAGGTGGAGGCTTGCACTGTGGCCTCTTGTACATCTTTGGCACCGTCACCTTTGAAGGTGTGCAACTTCCGCTGTCCGTCTCTGGTGTAGGGGTGGGGTGGCGGGGGTACTGTCCATCAGGTTCTGGGAATGTGGATGGTGCCGACAGTGATCCTCAGGAGTAGAACACCATGGTGGGATGATAGAGCTGGCCCTGGTGGAGATGTCACACTGTCAGAAGGTATATACTCCATCCCTGGATGAATAATGACTCTGCTTCTGTTGCGTTGTTGTGAAAGGCCCCCCATCCACTCCTAGCATTTGTCTCGGTGCCGCCCCCTGCCCAGCAGTGGACAGGGTGCATTTGGGGCAGAGTGGGGAAGCCTCTCCATTTTCTGACAGCAAATATCTATGGAGGTTGACAGTTTGGCGTGAAGTAAGAATAATGTTGTTTGTCACACTCAGCCGCCTTTCAGCAGTGAAAGTAGGCAAACCCCCACCCCACACACTTTGCTAGATGGGCAGGGAGATATGCCCCCCCTGGTCCACTGAAGATGATGGTTAACTCATTTGATAAGATAATGGCTCATGAGGCAACATAGCAGAGTATCTAATTAGTTAGTTAATGAGCTATTTTGCCTTCTTGGAGGGAAAAATGTATATGCTGTTTCAGTGTGTGAGTTTGGACATACAGTATATACAGATACATACATGTGAGTGTTTTTAATCTTTTTAAAATCATAGTAATAAACCTGTCACTAACTGTACATCACAAAGTGAGGACAAGTCTCAGATCCCCCCCCCAACCTCCATCTGTGAGTGTTTTGAACGCATGCTGCAAACGGCCGGGTGTCTTTTGAGTCGGCGTAATCACGAGATGTACGGATCCCCAGGGACATGCTGCCTGGGACGCACCCATGCGCTGCATTTTCAGGGGGCGGGCACCCTGCAGGGAACAAACGGCCTGGTGGGTGGTCGGCTTGCACGACTGAAGCCAGCTTTACAAAGTCCGTTTGCAAAGTGAAGAGTAAACATCAGTCAGCAGTGGAGATTGGTCGTCAGCTCTACCCTGCGAGGAAACCCTCACGCTGTCAGCAGAGTATGCTGTAAGGTGGGGGAAGACTGGAAGTGTGTAGCGAACTGCGGGTGATCATATATGGGTGTGACACTGTAGGGATGGGTGCAGTAAACAAGTGAAAGCTGTCAGTCGCCGGTGCTGATTCTGAATAGCCTGTCATGTACCTTGGTCTCCACTGGGGGGGCAGCGGCGAGCTCTCCTTAGAAGAGCACACCATTGAACTCAGTCTGAGTTGATTTTACAGCACTGCATTGCTGTGTCATTAGGGTGCATGGTTAAAGTGCCTTGGCCCTATACTGCTCTGCATGCTTCCTGCACGTTCCAGCCTTCTGCAGGTACCCACTTCTTCCTGCATGCCCGCCTTCGTGCTCAACGTCCTCGTCCCATGGCTGTGTTGCTGTCTGCCATATCCTCGAACCTCCTCCACAGCCCTTAATTGCTTCATCCAGCTGGGAATATGAAGGACAGGACAGGGACAGGTTTTGATTGATTGATTGATTGATTGATTGATTGACTGACTGACTGACTGACTGACTGACTGACAGCAACCATGTGGGTGGCACCGGCTTCCCAAATGAATGGGTCCGTCACTCGTCACTGCATCATAATTGCCACCTGCGGCAGATACCTGCCATCTTTGGGCTCACAAATGCGATAGGCTTGTTTGGAACGGCAAGGCCATGGATGGTGGGCGGGGCTATGCCTAGCTGATTGGCAGGGAGATGTGAATGGTGGGGCGGAGGGCCAGTGCCTCGGGGAAGGTGCCCGTTGTTCATTTGTGTATGTGTGCCTGGATCCTTTGCAGGGTAACAGTCAGGATTAGTAGTAGCATGTTGTGTTTTTCTTTTGTGTCACGCTTTCACTTGCTGGCAGAGTAATCTGCTAAATAAAAACACTAAAATAAGAAGCATAGATATAAATATACTTAAGCACTAGGCTTGACTGTTTGGATTTATAAATAATAAACAAGTAAAAAAAAATGAGTGTGCTTGGATTTGTCTGGCCTAATTTTACATCTATCAGATTCAGTGTTTCACGTTGGCTCGAACCTTGGTAATGGTGGACAATGTTGCTTAACCGTTGTTCTAATGTTGCAGGAGAATTGCATGTGCAGAAGTACAGATCAGTTACTTAATCAAGTGAATGAAATTGGAACAATCAGACAAATGAGACTAAACAGTTTTTTTTTATTTTGAATAAAAATAGGATCAGTGGTGAAATGTATTCAGAATGCAGAGATTCTAGGCCAGTGAGATTTCAGGTGGGATGTTACGTGTTGGACACCTTTATTCTGTGTCATGAGTATATCTGGAATAACAGTGATGTTTAATTAAACATGTATTAATTAATCTTTTTGTCCGGTTTTATGTTCATTAAAGTCTAATCTGATCCATTGGGTTTTCCTGACATGTTCATTTCAGGTTAATGCATAGATGTCTTCTACGTCATGCTGGAGGAGGCAGTGGTCAAAATAACAGAAACATCTAATTGTACTTCAGCATCAAGAACCTAGTAATATGGAGTTTGGGGGCAGCCCCTGCCATCAGAATGACCTCAGTCCATTTCGGAATGCTGTTGTACAAGGCCTGAACTGTGGGCGGTGGGGAATATTGGGCCATTCTTAAAAAAGAGAGGCCTCCAGTTCTTTGAGGGATGAAGGAATCTACTTTGTAACCTGTGCTCTTTTTATCGCTTTCTGATAAAAGTGATATTTAGATCTGGTGACTGGGTGTTCATGAAACCAGTCCTGAATTTGTGGTGATTGTGAAGGCATTAGTTTCTTACTATATGGGAACATGACCTCCTATTTGCTGCTAATTGTATAACCATGTAGAGCAAACATCAGCACCAATGACTTCCATGAAATGGCCACCTGTACCAACAGTCACTGGATCTTGAAGGTAGTTTCTGACTATCGCCAAAAGTAAACCCATCCAGATATGCAAAAAAAAAAAAGGGGTAACGATATCTCGACCGGCCTCATAGCACAGGGATCCCGGTTTTTTCTCCCATGTCACCAGTAGGCCTGTCATAGATTCCAGCTTTGTGATTTTCAGTTTTGTTGAGACCTTCAGTTCTTTGGTCATTGTTAAATTTGGACTTTAATGCCCTTTAGAAACTATCCTATTGGGTAATCAGTGTCTGTTGTGAGTGCTCTTCCAATTTGCCAATGCAGTTTCTCCGTGTTTGCTTTTTCCAGCATGTTCCTCTTAATGCATTGAATAGTTTTGCCGTTTTTGTGTTACTATCTGTTCTGGCAGTGATGCTTTGGACAAATTAGTTAGTGGCTTTGTATCACTTTGAATGCGTATATCAAAGTGCTGATTGTCAAACCCCTTTGATAGCTAACACCCTCTGATTGTTGGCATTGTACCTAACGTAACTCACCTGTGTGGCTGTGTTTGTAATTCTAATTTATTTCGAAGATGCCCTTATTCGTGTGGTGTTTCCGTTATTTTCTTCACTCCCTGTACATGTGTACATGTAGCTTTCATTTTGTTAAAAAAAGACTTACCGCGGTATCGACCCCGGCACATGTCAAGCACACCCTCGTCCTCACGCTAGTCCTGCTGGTTTTCACGGATGGTCCAATAATCAGGAACTGACCAACCGTCAGAGACACAGAATTACTCCTCCCTTGAATTGGTCATTTACAGCCCCCATTCTTTGCCGTTAGTCATTTCTTTGTCGATTCCCTTCTTTCAAACTGGACACTTTTCTCTCCACCTCCCCTCCCCAAGCAGCCGCGTGAAGTCCACGTGTCTGCCTCCGTTCGGCTACCGTGTTGCCTGGACGACAGTCTCTAAGGAAAGAAGTGAATATCGTACTACTGATGAAGCGAGACGAGCCTCAGTGCGTTGAGAGCCAAAGTGAAACGGACGGATCCAAATGCATCAGTGATGCTCGCGACTTGATTATGGGGGGTTAGTGAAGTGTGGGTTAGTGTCAGCCAGGTAAAACAGGTGCCTGGTTACTCCTTGCATGCCCATCCATTGGAGTCTAAAGCAAGAGGAATGCATTGCACTGTGTGCCTGCATTCCTGTGGGGTTTTTGTGTGCCTCTTCATCACAGTGAGTCTGGGGTGATCGTTCAGGCGTCAGAGCGTACACGCATCAACTGTCGTCAAGGGAACGAGTCCCCCACCCCGCCACTGTGTGACGCTGCTGTGCTTATGTAGCACCGGTGCAGGGGAAGGGTGTGCAGTAATAGGTGAGTTTAACTGGATGGTGTAGAGAAGCCCACCCTGAGGGTTTCAGGGGCTCTTGTTTGGGGGGGGGGGCAAGGCCAGGCCATCTGATTATCAGGGCGACAAGGTGATCTGTCCTAACAGCATGCGCAATTCGGCATGTGACCCGTGCACGACACAGCTACATGCCTATCAGTGGCGGACAATGCCGGGGCAAGTGCTCACGCTGGGATGGGTGACAGGAGCACGCGTGCGTCCACCCGATCGAACCCTGCGCCTCGGGCGCAGGTAGTTTTGTGACCGTTTGAAAATGGTTTGAAGCCCATTCATTTGCTTGTCATTGAGATGCCATTTATAATTCAAGAGCGCGGAAATTAATATTCACAAACTGCTGGCTGATTAATATGCACGGAAGCCTTGGAGTCGTGAGAGCAGGGACTGCAACAGACCCTGTGGCCAGCGGCCCAGAAGCTTAGGGGGGCTCCACGGAGACGGTGACGCCCTTTATTTCTTATCCCAGCGTGTCGCCACCTGCTGACAGACTTTGGCAGCCACAGAGCCTCCAAGGTGGTAGGGGTGTCTGACACTACAGTGTGCCCGATTTGCGGTTGCACACGCGCCCCCCGGCCAGAATTCTTGCTGACGCTCGCTAAAACAGATGGCTGCCCACTCCAAATCCCAGCTCTCGTGTTTATCCACAGATATCAATAAAGCAACAGTCCCCAAACTTGCTCTGACCTTTTGCGCACACCCTCGTGCCGCGTGTCACTCACAAAATCAGCGATGGGGCGACTGACATTTTTCAAATCAGCGGGTACTTATCAAGGCTGCCAATCATTCCCTGCCACCCCTCTCCTAGCCAGCCGTGAAGGCTGCGCACATCCAGTCAAGGCTGAAATCATGACATTGTATGCTAATGTTCACACATTACAAATTGGGTCAGTTTACAAATGGCTGTTCAGTTAAAAATGAAATATTTCTGTCTGTCGCACATAAAGTGGACCCACCCGTGCCTGACTTACCAGAAGAGAAACTAAAGCTCCCCCCTCGACCCATTTGGGTTTCCTCCTCAGTCCTTGAGGACCCTGAAACTCTTGGCCCAGACGAAGGTGATGGCACAGTACCTTTCCACAGGCTAAGTAGAAGCAGATGTACAAAGGAAGCCAACGGTTTTTTGTACGAAATCCCCAGGGAGCAGCAAAATCTGTGATCGCCAGTGAAATTGCGGTACAGCAGATCAGGGGGTGGGACCTCGGAATCAAGCCCCAGAGACTATAATATGGCACGGAGGTCTGAATAGGGACCCAGCTGTTGTGCAGTTGAGGCTGCAGTTGACTTTTCTCTAAGGTTCCGGCTCATAATCTCAGCCTATTTTATACCCGAGCTTGTGACGGTAAATCCGGTCTAAGTCACATAAAAAAAAAAAAAACTGACATTCGTGTCTTGGATATGACCTTTCATATGCTCCACGATGATTTGCATTCGACCCCGCCCCCTGCCTCCTGTTTGGCCCTGTGATACACACCAGCACAGTGTGATCCATATTCAAATATATTCAAATCAGTCACACCGTATTTGCATGTGAAATTGAGAAGCAGATTCGGGACTTGAAGCCAGGTCGTCTGAATGCTGATCAGCGCAGTGACGCCATGGGAGTTGGAATAAATAGCTGACAGACTCTTTGTTTTACACGCGCTGGTCCTCAGGTTTCTGGGAGGAGTGTTAAAAGACGATTAAGGCAAAAGGTGATAAACAGCTATAAAGTCAACCCCTTGAAAAGGAGCTCACGATTTTAATTGAATCTGTCATTGTTTTTCATTCTCTTCGGTAAAGATGGTGCAGTTAATGAAATTTTGTTTGTGGTTGAGTATTACTGAGCCCACAGCTCTTAATTGTTTGCAAGCCTTCCTCTTAGCCGCCTTTGTCTGCCATTCCACCCATCTGAAAGACTTTATTCCACTTTCTGCATTTAAATTTTACATGTACATCTACTTACTTGGCAGATGATTTCGTCCAAAGTAACATAGAATAGAGGTAGATAATACATCACAAGCACACTGCTGTCAAAGAGCCAAATTAGGTCTAAGTGCAGCTATGCTGAACTTCCTGTGAGGGGCCAGCGATAAGAGTAAGTTATCATAGGAGCTATAGCCATGTGATACATTACGCAGCGTTAAGAAAACCAAACGAGAGCCTTTCAAATCAAAGACCATGAAAAGGGCGAAATGCATAAGCCTCCAGTGTTACCAAGCAACCATAATTATGGGATGGGTGATGAAGGCAGAGTAGGTCACTTGTCAGCTGAGCAAGTTCATGCGTTCCCACAAAAGCAGCTTTTCTTGAAGCTTGGGAGTGTCTCTGCTGACCAGAATAGATGGCTAGTTGGTTTTGCCGTCCGGGAACCACACACGAGAAGCAGCTAAAGTCAGACTTGTTTTCACGTGGTATGGGGATCACCAGGCAGCGTTCGCTTACCGAGATGGAACGTAGGTCTTATTGAGCAGCTCAGTGGAGGTATGCACCATTCCATTAGCAGCTCTGAAAGACAGTAACCAGGGACTTGAACTTGATGCGAGTGCCTATAGGGAGCCAGTGAAAAGAGATGGGGGGGCATAACCTGATAGAATGACGGCTGATTGAATGCCAGATGTGCTTCTGCATTTTCAGCCATCCACAGTGATCTAAGCACAAACTGGCAGCCCTATCAGTAAAGAGTTGCAGTAGTCTAGTCATCAGATGGCAAGTGCCTGGACTTGGAGCAGAGCTGCATATTCTGATAAATAAGGTGTGATCTTCCTAGTGTAATACAGTAAATCTAAAAGAATGGGCAACAGCTGCAAAGGATAGCTGGTCAGCTATCATTACCTCTAGGGTCCTGACAGACCTTGATGGAGACAGCGTTGATGATCGAAGCTGTGCAGTGATGTCGTAGGAAGAGGTAGCATTGATTAGAAGCCCAACCTTTGAAAGGTCTTTGCACGAAACATGGACTGAAGTAAGCCCTGCCTCTGTCGTATGGCTTCGCCCTCGGCTTCCTTCTGGGGAGGGGTTGAGCTGCTTTCTCTGATGGCTTGTGCTGGTGCCATCATAAATATTTGCACGTCCAAACATAAAATGGATCTAGGACAGCATCACTCAACGTGGCATGTTACTCTGCTGCTTGTGAGTAACTCAACCATACGGTTTCCCTGACCCTCCAGCATCGTACCGCCGCTGTCGGCTCACGCCGTCTCACGGCTGCCGCGTCCCGGTAAGGAGGCATAGACCGGGCTGCGCGTCTCCTTCGCTAGTGTGTGACTTCTACGTGTGCTGCGCGGCGGTCTTTGAATTGTCACACCCGGCGCCATGACTCGAGGCGACGTGCCCACATCTCAAGTACAAACGGAACCCTGGAAGAACTTGAAAGATTTCACAAGGAACATGTGGAATAATGCAGCGAGGCAGTAGCACCTCAGAAGCACCCTCAGCATAACAGCCAAAGCTCCCGGCTCATGAGCAGCGCTCGGCTGGAGTTCTTTCACGTTGCCGTTGTTCAGAGGTGTTTTGTGAAGAGGCTGGTCTCGACTGAGTACGGTCTTGAGCCTGAAGACCGTCGGTGAGAGGCGAGCTTAGGAAAATGGGAAAATGACAGGGTGTCCGAGGACCTGGGAGTTAGACTCCGCAGCGGGTATCAGGCTGAGGGCAGTGCGAGGAAGAACGAGGGGAAAATTTGAGAACCATCCTAATTACACACGAGCGTCATTCCACACGGTGGGTGTGGTGAGATAGGGAACTGTGTGTTTTTTTTTTTGTTTGTTTTTTCTTTTTGAGGAAGATGAGGTGTCCAAGAACAAGACAAGACTGACTTCAGGGAAACCTGAGTTCAGAGAGAAATGTTTTTTAGGTAACCTTAGCCACTTAATAGTGTAATTGTAATGTATATTTACTTTTTAAAAATATAATAAAACATTACAATTTAGTTTGATATTTGTGATATTATTTGGATATTTTATTGGAGTAATTCATGTTCACCGTGTGACCCTGAGTAGGAGTATTTGGAAGGTGAATGAGATATTGTACTTATGTTCAGTGACTCACTGATGGGGAATACAGAAAGCCCTTCTTGGGATTTAAACCCAAGTCTTTAAATATAGCCTGCCTGCTGCCAGTGTGTGGATGTTATTGAAAGTCTTCTGCTGCTTTTACTTGCATGGCATTCGGTGGTGGACAAATTGGCATACCTGTATAGTAGACACACTCTCTCTCTCATTTGTATTTCTAACCTTTTGGGGAGCTTCCATTCATTTTTTTGGACCTAATCATAACTATGACAGCCCTAACTCTTACCTGGTCCTAACTATAACTAACCTAACAAAATACAAGACTTTTGGCTCTTTTGGTTTATTGGTTGCATTCACAGATTTTTCCCTTGTGGGGACATGACAAAATGTCAATGTCAGGTTTTTATCACCTCCTGGGGACATTTTGTCCCCACGACGTAATATAAACATGGTACACACACACAGCTTTTTTCCAGAGACTCTTTGTTAAACACGATCAGTATCTAAACCCTCCCAAAATAACTGGTTCAATAACAACTAAAAAAGGGTTTAGAATGATTTGCTGCTTTTTTGCTGCAGTTCTGCGGACGATTTCCCAAAAACTGGCCTCACAAATAGCGCCAACCCTGTAGACACATGCATACACACACGATACACATCTTACAATGCCTGGAAAATAGCAGAGCTATTACAACCCTGCAATTGCACATAAAAGACAGCCTCCAGCAGATGCAGCTTCTCCTCATATCTCACTTTTATCTTTGGGTAAGGCTTGTTGATAAAAGGCCTTTTACATTTTTCCCCCCTCTCCTGTTTTTAAGGTCTGTTTCCAGTCTAATGGATGCTTGACCTTCCTTGGGTCTTGACTTCAGAAGCTCTTTGCATGTCTATATTTGGCTTCCAGTTTCCGTGGTGACAGAGGTTGGCATGTAGGTAGCGGCTACCTTGACCTGCAGCTAAATTGGTGCTCTACCTAGACATTTAGATCTCGAGCTTAAGGTTAAAAAATGGGCTTTAAATTGATGTTTGATTGTAATAGAAAACGCTTTATGCTTAAATGTGGTGCAGCTTGTGGTCATGTGCTTCTCCTACTTATGTTACAGGCTTTCAAATAACTTCTTTTCTAAGAAAACCTTATATTAATGATGACAGGGACACCTTATTCCTAACCTTTTATGGTTTAATCATAAATGACACCTGTTTGTGATTATAAAAAAATAGTGACCAATCACAGCTCAGCCCTTTACAGCAATTAGATGGGGTTGAATGATTGACAGGCGTGTTGCACATTACATCCATAGGCAGTGGTGGTTCTGATTGGCAACAATATATTTATGCAAGCATGGGGGGGGGCAGATTTGTACCTCTTCATTGCCGGCAGGAAACACACACTTTCACTGGAAAACAACAAAAATAATATTCCAGGTTTTCTGGCATGGCACCAGTGTGCGGGCCTCTGTCGAGAGTACGGTTTTATTGCTGTGGATATGGAGTAGCATGCTACACCACTTAATGTTTACAATATTACAGATGATACCGGGCTCCAGCTTGCCGACAGAAGCCCATTTTACCTGCTGTCTAAAGTGCAAATATGAAAATTTAATAAACTGTAGTTGGATACACACAAACACTAAGCACAGTGAAGAAACGCTGCATAAACACCGGTCTTGTTAATGTCATCTTGTTTTCGGTTACTTAGCTGAAGGTTTTATCTAAAGCGACATCGAATTTCTACTCATTTGCACGACTGGCTGTTAATCCTTGAGTTCCAAAGCCCATAAGTGCTCTTAACCGCTACGCCACCTACCACTTGTGTCGAGTAGCGCTTTTGGTCCCACATTTCAATGCCTGAAAGACATTGTCTCAACGTAGTCGTGCAGCTGCATCTCCTTTTACCTTTTCCAGTAGTCACGACGGGGAGCTAAACCGATTTCCCTCACGGAGATTTCGCACATCAACAAATTTTGTCAGTCTAAGAGTACTTTTAGCACTATTTCCACAACTACTGTTACAATCGTAATAACAGCCACCAGTTGTTATGTGAGTCATCAAGAACAAATGACTACCAGCAACAATAACAATAACTAGTCACGTATATTTCTGTGTATGAATGTTTTTTCACATAATGTATATCTTTGGTTTTTCTGTTCATGTCGCCTGCAGAACAATGTGGTCAGGACCTTTCAGTGTTGGGTCGCATGCCAAGTCAGGAAGCATGCCTGTAATTTAACAGCATGCCTTGTGTTGCGTAATGAGTGCAGCCTGGTCAGTGAAATTATCGTATTAATAGAGCAGGTTGAGCTCCACATATACGTGTTCTGTACTGGGGGTCCCTCTGTCTTCAGTGATTTGCTGGGGAGGGATAAGAAGTTTGGTGGTCTCGTTAAGACGCCGTTAAGTCTAAAGAAGGTCCACAGACTGCTAGTCCATTTATGGCTCCCACAGAGTACTCTCTCCATTCTACTGGCCGCGTCCGGTAGGTCTAGGTGAAGGGAACAGGCACCACAGTGTAGCCGGGTCGATAATAGGGCGTGGCCCCTCTCAAAAGCGACTTGTCAGAGAGAGAACTACACCTATAAATGTGGTCAGTAGCAGTTGCAGCCTTTAGCCAACATTTCCCTCCCTCTTTGGACACAAGAGAAAGAGGTTGAGTTGACTCGCGTTGAGAAATACAGACATCGTCAGTGGAGTTGGCTGTTGTGGGCGGGGCTCCTAATTCTGGCTGTTTTGTTGGCCGTTGGCTCTTGTACCACCATCAGGGAGGCCGGATGTCATGTAATGACCACCTGCTTCAACAGACCTTGGCGTTTTTTTTTTTTTTTTGGACAGGCACTCTAACAGACTCACCCTCCTTATCTGTGAACTGCGCCTTCTACTGGCTGCTCAGCAAAATAATTTTTGGAGGCCTTATCGGATCTCTCCTGACAGCTGCTGAGCCTTCCTAGCCTGTGGAGATTTAATAATCATAAAGATTATATAGATACGATCTTCAATTTATTACACGGTGTTATAAAATGAGCTCCTCTTCACAGCTGGTGAGCTCCATCACTTGGGGAGATGCTAGCATGTACAGAGTTCCCAATTAGAGGTGGCCATCTTTCAGAGCTGCATTAATACACCGCTCATCCTCACAGCCTGTGTGACCTCAGCCATGTGAGGCTGACGTTTGTTTTGTTACGTCTCCGCTGGTTTAAGGCTTCCTGGGACCTGCTCTGTCCTCTGATGCTAATTTGGTTTTTACGATCCCTTTAGGGTTTGGCTCAGGTGCACATGACAGCTGCGGAAAAGCGATGGGTGGGTGTAGGGCACCAGTTATTTTATTTATTTTTTCCCCCATTGTCTGGTTTTGTCTTCTTCGGGAATGTGGTAATGATATATACAGTCATTGCTGCGATGTTAATGTTCAGACTCTTTGCACATGCCTGTATTCAGAGCGTTCGGGCCAGGTTCCCACTTCACTGTCCTTGCGGTGTGACCCTGTGACCTCGGTCATGTGACCTGCAGCGAGTGTGCCTCTTGTGGCATCACGAAAGTTCTCGCTAATGCAGTGATGTCTACAAGGGCCATGGGTGACATGACTGATGTGATGATAGGATGGAGAGGACCCCCCCCCCAAAGCGGTTTTCCCCTTTCCGCTAGCATCCCCCCACACTCTCAAAGAAGGCTGGCGAAATCCAGGACCTGTCGTCCTTGAAGCCCCATCTCCCATAAATTATGCCCCCCCAACCAGACCCTGTTGCTTCCTGTCAGTCTGGTGGCGTGAGATATTTCAGCACCTCTGCAGTCTCCCAAGGGGCCATGACCTGGTAATGAGTGACACCCCTGTCATATGCCTGCTCGCCTTGTACTAACAGCCAATCAAGGGGAACCCGGCTGCCTCGTGCCACCAATGAATAGATCATCTTCATTTCAGACCTGCCATTAATCACCCCCAGCAGCTGCTGCATTTTCCCAGTCGAGGGGGGTGTTGAGGTTGAACTGATGGAAATGCTGTTCTCACACCCATATTAGATACTCCAGTAACGGTGTGCCCCATGGCTGGGGAAAGTTTTTTAAAAACTCAGTCTGTTTGGTTCCAGCTGCTAAGCATCTAAGAAATAATCTATTCTGTAAAAGAACCCCCTCCCCGTTTGTTGTTCTGCTGAGAACACCCCCGTGTTGTTATTCATTCACAATGCCAGCCTGCCTCATTGAGTTGCGATTGTCTACTGTGCAGAGGTCTTAGTCAAAGTGGTCTAAAACACCACGGAATATGTGATTCCAATAACAGTCTTCGGGACATTGCGTTCCTCATAGAACCCTCTCACGGAGCTCGCGCTTGGTTTGGTTTGGTGCAGTACGGGTGTGGGCAAAAACAGTCAAGGGAAGACATTACCTCCAGTGCCATGTGGGTCAGCCTGGACTGGGGCGAGACGTGCAGCTCAATACTAGAACATGCCATCGAGGGCTTGGGTTTAGGTGGCCTGTCCATGCCATGGAAATGAGTCGCAAGGGTCTTCAGAAGTTCGAAGGGATGCCTCGCATCAAGCCTGCTGATAACACCAGGCCGTATCGCCTATCATCGTGGCGGAGTCTGGGTTTGGGTCTGACTCAGGGATATCCGTTAAGAACAAAGACACTTTGACTGGGCCAATGAAAGACCAGCTCAGTGAATAGAAGTTTTCATTACAAAGCACCATTGATTACCTGTTTGGGAGATACTTCTAGACAACGCTTAGCTTCATACCAGCGACTCTGGACTTTTCCCTGCGTGTGTGTGTTTAAATTATTTATTTGTTGTCCTTTCAGCCACTCCTCCATTTGTCTGAATTAACTGCTATGGCTACAAGGCATGGTGGTGTGTTGCATCTTTTAATCAAAAAGACGGAACGAGCGAGCACATTTGCGACGTACTGTCACGGCAAGCCGTCCTCTAAATCTGCAGCTATTTTGAGACCGGCGGGTCCCCAGTTTCATCAATTTGCTGCCCGTGGGCCTCTGTATTTGTGCCGACGTCGGTGTGGGGGGGGTGGTGGTGGTGGTGGTAACCTCTCTCACTAAACATTGCAGACACACATACTTACAGAGGAAGATACCAACACTGACAGCAGCACTGCAGAAGAAACAGTGTGGAAAACAGCTACAGTACAAAGTTAGCGTTAAGACTTTGAGTGAGTGGTCTTGACGTTGTCCTACAGCTAGAACGCTGTTATTCTGGGCTGTCCTCCTTCTGTTGGTGAGACATACTGGATATGATAGCATAACATGATGATACCTTTTGCTTGTACAGTTTGTGGTTTCATACGCCACTGCACATAATAGGCAAAATGACACCTGCTTTCTTTAGCATGTAATACCACACTAAAGATTCTGATTGGCTCTGGATACATTCCAAAAACTGGGTAGCTCCGGAGGTCGGGACCATCTTCTGTAGACAAGCATTTGCTAACATGACAGACCACACTTTCCAAGAAAATATTATGGTTGATTAGTCTGCAGAGCTACACCCCAGTGTCCCTGAGGCACCAGGAGGTGGGTGCCCTTTATCCTCTTTTTTTTTTTTTTTTGCCTTCACCTCATAGAGGGTGCTGTCGAGCTAAGGATGATGGGGCAGGAAGGTAAGCTGTCTTCCTGCACAGGTGCCTTGACGTGGAAGCCCACAACAGACCGACACCTCTTTAAATAGAGAAAAATGGCCCAGCCTATCAGGGGAGAGCAACAGCTGTCAGAGTTTTGATTGAGATTGAGTCACAGGGACGAACTTGGAGGTAAGCAGGAATAAGAGGCAGGGAATAGAATTTTCACATTCAAAAACCACCACCTTAGGAGGGAGACTATTACCATGGAAACAAAACAGTGGAGTGGTTTTGAGCTGCAGGCAGAGCTGTTTGAAACGGCATGTGTCTGAGACGCCGGTCTTTATAGCCAATTAAGCCCGGCCATTGTTTTAAGTCTTTGTTTTAAAGCTTGGCTGGAAGTTTGATGCCACCTTAAATGCTAGCAGCCAATTGGGTTTGCCATCATATTTCACATAGCGTAAAATCGTGGAACGTGCCCCCTGCCCACCGCAAGCAGAGGTCCAGCATAAATTCCATGGAAACACGTTGAAGATTCCAGTCTGGAACCTGCCAGCAGATCCTGGTACATCGTAGGAGGTTGCTGCATGCCATAGAGAATCTGGGTAAGGATTCTGGATAAGGGTCATGACCTGCAGAATTAACTCCCTGAAGTTTCAGAACTTCATATGTCAGGATGGTCATTTCTGGATCCAGATGACGGTTATCTGCATGAATTCTGGCTCCATAAGCCTCAGTTTATTTGTCTTGTTCTGGGTTTGTAAATAGCAATGCAGTGCAAACACACACAGAAGGCAGGTCACACATGTAACATGTCCAGCTTTTCATAGTCTTTAAGTGGCAGTGGGGATGCATTAATGTTGTGAACCCTGATATAGAGGCAGAACTCTTGTCTCATTAGTATCTGATTCCAGTTTAGCTCTTCCTGCTTTTTCCCCAGCCTTGCTTATAATGGAATAAGCTGAAGATATTCCTGCCGTCCCTCCAGCTTGTCATTGGCATTTGGAGTTTGGAAACTTTTTGTTTTCAAACTGTTGAGATTATCATTTGTTTTTCTTTTTCTTATTGTCTTGTTTCTTTTTTTTTTTTTGGGGGGGGGTCTGTAAAAATGCTGCAGTAATGCTGATTGATTTCCACAAAAATCTGTAGTCTTGGTGAGACAATAAATCATTGGTTTACGTGAAGAGCCCCCCCCCCCCCCCCAAGGATTTATCCATGACAACAGACCTGAAATCTGTAACATACCTTTCTGATTTCCGTGTAGATGGTAGACGTCTCTAATTGTTGGTAGTCCCAAGGTTTCCTATGCATGAGATGAGAATTGCTGAAGAACGTGGTGTAATGCCCATGTCATCGCATGGAATGACCTATATATTTGTCTTATTTAACATAAAATTGCTTAGACGAGGACTCAGTCACTCTGGCCCACTGTCTGGAGTATATGCTGTGATGTCATTAATCCTCCGGCCCACAGCCTGTCAGGAATGCATGAATAGCCTTGTGGATGGGGGAGGGGTGTGAAGATGCATGCAGGTCCCTGACCTCCGTTAGAGGAGATCTCTAAACCTGGAGCAGAGGGAGGCATATGGTCTCCATCACTGTTCTGGGGTCTGTTTAACTGCATTTGGGAGCTAATGAATTTAATTTAGCTTGTGTATCAAACCCGTTTTATTGTCTGAGGGACTCCTCGCAGCAATGATGCCATGGCTCCCAGATAAAGTTAGAGATGATTAGTTTGAAAGAACACATTCAGCATTTTCGTGAATGCCCCTCCCTTCTTGCCGACGTCGAAGGGACATTTGTTTCTTCGGTCAGTTAATTACAAGCCCCCCTGGATTATTTCTCTGTCGTTTTTATCAGAATTATTAAACGCACCTGAATAGGTCCTTTCAAGCTGAGAAATAAAGACCTGAGAGTAAATTATGGAGTTTTACAAATGAGACAAATGCACACTTAAGACCAAGTTAAAACTCTTTGTTTGCTTATTAAGTCAATAATTGGCTGATTGAGACAGATCTTTTTTCGGATGAGCTGGGATAAGTAAGGGAATATTAATTGCTGAGCCATTTTTTCTATCGTATGATGCATTAGTGAGGTCCTACTGAGTGTAACAACGTTTTCCTTATTCAAGTGGTCACCAGGCTGGGAGCGTCTCACAGCTTTGCCGCTATGGCCTTCTTCCTCTCTCCAGTTCAACTCGCTTAATCACTCAACTCATTGCCTTGCTCAGGCAGAGTCCTTCTATGGCGGCAGGAGGCCAGATGCGTCGCCGAGAGGAGGTAAAGATGAGAGAGGGAAGAGACGGGACTCACCCCGGGGCCTACAGAATGGAGTGGCAGTCAAGGATGGGGGGGGCTGTTTACCTGTGAATATCCCCCAGCTTCTGCCATCTGCTCCGGCACCATTACACTTGAGCGTGCCTGCTGTCGTGTAGTAAGCCGCCGGCATCTTGTCAAGGGAGGCGGACCCTTAGAGGTCAGAATGGAGTCATGTGACCGGTCATGGGGCCAGAAGTTCCCACTTCAAGGCTGTGGTCTAGTCAAACATATATGCAGTATATTTTTTTTCTTTTTAGACCTTCCCAGTCTGCCTCCCAGGTGTCACTGGCTGTCCCCTGTCCCACCGCGGTGCTTCCAGAAGGTCTCACCTGTCTGTTGAAGCAGGATGTTTAGAGGAAGTGTTGGCTGTGCCCTTGACTTGGGATAAACTCACCCACCCATCTTTCACTTTGCAGCCATGCAGTCTTGTTCCTACTCTTCTTGCTCTCTCTGATTTTCCCACAATCCCCTCCCTCACCCGAGGTGGTCAGTGCTCAGTATGGCCTTGTCTCCACATTCTGGTTAATACATTCCATTTCATATTCCCCACATGGCATGAGCTCTGGTGGCTGCTAAGAACAAAAGCAGTCCCAATGCGTGACTTGCATGCCAAACAAACATTTTGTTTTGTTTTGTTTTGTTGTCTGCTCTGGCATCCCATTCTTCTGTGTTTTGTCTGCGTACCAGTCTTCCCGCTGCTGTTGATTCTACCTTGTTTTATTCCTCATGTTTTGAGTTCATTTGGACACCTGTTGCTCTGCTCTTATGCTCCTGGATGGTTTTCCACTTATCTACAACCTAGTTGAAGTAATTGTCCCATAACATGAGCCTATTGCCGGGCCCGAGCAGCCAAAGGGCACCTCTTAACCAGGGAGCTCCGCACAGTGGTCTCCTGTTATCACTCGTCTGACAGCGTTTACAGACACGGGTTGGGTTTGGAGTTGAAACCCTGCCCTCCACCTCATGGCAAATACCTGGTGGTAATGGGGGGCTCACTGTCTCAGTGGGGGGCGGGACCCCACTGGACCTGTCCCAGAGCTAACGGAATGCTCGTGTGTAAGGATTGCAGTGGCCGCACTTACAGTGTGTAGTGAGCCAGGAGCTCGAATCATTCCCTCCAAACACGTTTCCGGTAAGGCAGGCCGACCAACTCCGTAAGCGTGGAAGTCATGAATGATTCACACCGGCAATCCGTGTCATTTCTCGTTGAACAGACCTTATTTCAGCTGAGTGTGCAGCCAGTTCGAAAGACAGAGTTATTTATTGATCTCATATCTCCTTCATGCTGCCATCCCCATGGCTTCTGATATAGTCTATACACCGTATAAACAGGTGACAGGTGTACGCTATTGTTTAGGTACCCAGAGCCTCCTTTGCTGTCTCGTCTGTGCGATTCCTCATGCCATGATGCCAATTTATTTTGGTCAAGGTTAAGATACACCTCAGATTTTTCATTCGGACCTGAACTCAAAGTAAATATTAACTTATTTGCCAAATCTGGCCTGTCTGAGGCTGGAGGAAATAGAAAATTCTTGGTCAGAGTTGAAAAAGGAGAAATCGTTCACAGGAAGCAGATGAAGGCAAACAAAAGGAGTGAGCTGGATATCGACTGTGTGCAGATGTAAGGGTGGGTTCGTGGGGGCACACTGTCAGAAAAGAATGGGGCCAAAGTAAGTAAAACAACACCAGGGGAGTGAACAACATTTGCAAGTAAGTACCTGACTGTAAGCCAGAATGAATAATCGCCATGGTTTATAATTTGTCTACATGTTTGCCTGTCTGACAGTTTGAGTCTCCCTTCAGTATTTGTCATGTATTTGTCATGTAAATACCAGATAAAGGTCCCGGTGTTTAATTTCCATTTGGCTCAGACTGTATTATGATATATTTTCCATTTCATTTTATTGTTCTATGAAGTACAGTGGAAATAATATTGTTGCCTTCTTATAAATCAGGTCAGAACCCAATCCATATCCGTCACTGTCATTAACGGTTCCTTAGGTCTCGTTAAATGATTGAGGTTTGTTTTCATCATGAGTGATTGAAATAACATGTTTCACCTTGATGAATCATGTTCTGTTGGAATATATTGTGCTTAAGGTTTTGATTGATAAATCTGAAAAAATGTGCCAATTTTGTTCCTGGTTATAATTACGGCAGTGTTTTGCTAAGAGGAGGATTTTCTGAGAAACACACAAAAAAAAACAAATGAAGAAAAAGTAAAAATGGATTTATTTTATATTTTTTTCATCTGATTAACACATCGTTGATGGTGAATTATAATTACAGCCCCATTCTGTTTATAGTCTGGATTAATTCATTTTCTCTCCTCATTCTGATTGAAATTAATTGAATTGCACAAACTATTTACTGTTTGTTCTCTGTTTTCAACTGATAATACTATTTTTAAACGGCTGGTGAGGAATGGCAGCTCGTTCACCATTTGAATGCAGCTTTTCCTCAGCTGTATTTTGCTTTGACGACAATGTGGCAGGACTAAGAACTGTTTCTTAGCCTCATATTCAGGGTGCTTGCATATGAAACAAATGGAATTGCAAGTCAGTCAACTAAAGAGAGGAAATGAACTGCCCAGAGCTTAGTTTGGATTGAGCCTATCAACTCAGATTCACGTATTTATTTTCTTTTGTTTTGCATTCCCGCGTACTCGTAAACGGCCTCATTTATTTGGACGCCGTTCACCGGAAGTGTCTTTGTCCGACCATCTGCAGATTTGGTGCTGCGGTCGGTCTTAAATGACGTCCCGGCAGTTTAGGCCCATTATAGGCCGGGTTCGGCCTCGCTCGGCCACCGAGCTGATACGATACGTGTGGATGGCAGGATGGGCATGGGTGGGCCCTCCTGCTTCCCCTCAGGGGACAAAGGACATGACAGGAGGACACTCCACCACGGGACCCATTTTTATTCAGCTTTTTCTAATTTCATTTAAACTGTGAGGAAAGGCAAAAGAGACGGCTGTTAAAAATGAAATCAGTTTATACAGCTGCTGTCCAGAAAGACATAACCTTTTTCATATGCTTGATATGTCTAGGCTGTCCGGGTGAAGTGGAGCTTCTCTCTGGAGGCTTGTCTCATAAGGCCAGGTAAACCTAATGCATAATGTCGGCACTGCCATACGCTACGGATTGTTTGAAACAACGTGAAATGCATTCGGACTGAAGGGGGAGAGTCACGAGCGATTTGCCCGGTGAAATGCTGTGAGCATACCACATATGCGATACAGTTCTGTATTGTGAGATGAAAGTTCAAGTCGATAAACGAGGAATCACTATAACGGGAAAGTTCTCTGCTTTCCAGACCTTATCAAACCTACTGCTGGCATGATTCAAACCCAAAGGCCCAATAAAGTACAGTTTTAATGTATTTTCTGATATTCAGAAGTGTTCTTTAGAATTTGAATGTCAAAGGTGATGCAGGTATTTGTTATGTGTGTATCTTGAGGGATTGCTACTGAATAAAAATGCTTTATTTGAGTCAGAGAGAACAGATTTGAATAATAATAATTTTGAAATATGCCAGGGAAGAAAATCTTGTTTGTATTTTTTTTCATCTGCCCTGTTTTCACTTTATTGGTCTTGTATTAGGTAGAACCTCCAATCTCAATTTTTTGTTTGTTTGTACAACTTGTTGTACAGTTTGAAGATGGACCGCACGCCGTTCATGTATTGATAGTCATTTATAAAATTGTGAAAGATCAGAAAGCTAGAGGTGTCCACATGAGGTATAAATGCTGTGGACAGCTTGCAGTAGATAAATAAGATGAAAGGATTTGGTTCAGTAGAGCCTCCCTCGTGGGATAAAGATCCCTTTGTGAAAGGCTAGCTGTCTTCACCTGGGATATTTTCTGTGGGCCCATTGCCGATTCTTCGAAGTGTCACATGTTTCTCCATGGTGTTTGTTTCTGGGGTCCTGTCAGGGTCGTCTGTTTGCGTGCCTGACGACATGCTGGAAGAGGACTCGGGGTTGAGGCGTGCCTCTAGTAAGCCAGACTCCGTCTGAACCCCACAGGTCTTACAGATTCGGCCCCTCACAGCCTAATCTCATTTTACAACTGATTAAACACCTCGTATCAATCCGGCCACGTGGCTCCTGGCTTCTTCTACCAAACGGTGACTGTTTACTGGGGACGGCTCCGGCAAACTCACCCCTGTGAAAGCTAATGAACCTTCTCTAATGACAGCCGCTGCTGCTTGTAATGTCAGTTAATTTTTTCTTCCTCTTTTTTTCCCCCCATTCTGTGCTTGGTGAAGTCTTAATTTATCAAACACCTAGCCGGCGCTTTGAATCATGCAAACACTTCTTAATTATGTCATGTAAAATAAATGTGGCTGGGGGAAAGAGAAGGTTATTACTATAAATCTGAATCCTAATTTGGGGATCCTAATTCGGTAACCGCCTGCCTCCTGCAGTCCGACAGGACACCGCTACTCCACAAGCAACAAATACCACACACACACGTACAGACAAACACGCAGGCAGGCGCATGTGGGAGGGCAGCATCTGAGCCTGACGTCACAGCAGTCAGTAGGATTTCACAGGTGTGTTGGAATGAGGCAGTGCTGTGTGTGTGTGTGTGTGTGTGTGTGTGTGTGTGTGTGTGTTTGTGTTTGTGAGTGTTTGTGAGACCACCAGGTGAATGTGAACCTTGAAGCTCAGTTCTGTTGTCAAAGTTTGCAGCAATTTTGCAGACTACCTTTCTTGGCCTTTTTCCATCGTGTGTGCTCATTCTCACACCGTCTCCCAGATCATCTCAAACTTGGCCCTCTATGACATATTGGCAGTCATGTTCAAATAAATTTCTGCTTGCTTTTTAACCTTCGAGGACATCAGTGAAGATGGGGGAGATTTCGGGATCCCCGAGCCGTAAATTTAAATTAAAAGTGGCCCCTCTGAACAAACGGCTGAGCACGACGTCGCCGCCTTGACGTTAAAGCTGAGGATTTGGGATTTCGCGTCGCGCAGCTGTTCATTTTTATGTCTATCTCACGTGTATAAAAATATCACGGCGCTTTATTCTGGAAGGAAACCAAACCAAACTTGGCAGACTTGTTTCTAGCCCACTGTCTATAAAGTGAGCTGGTCAATGGACACTGATGGCAGAGAAGTGGTGAGAGGAGCATGGGTTCATGTCTTTGTCTGCATAGCCTATGTAGCATTAGCCTTCACCTGCCTTCATCGCATCCTATCCTATACTTTAGCCACACTAAGTGCATCCTTCCTCTCTCACTGCCTCCATTAATCCAGTGTTTTGGGCTGCCATTAAGGTGATAATTGTACCCCTTGTCCCTGTCGGAGTAAGGTCAGTAGAGTCGCGGCACTCGGTCGTTTGCGTCTCCTTTGGCTTTAGCTGAGCGCAGTTCAGGGCAGCCGTTGTGTACCTTCAAACAGGTGAGCCACGCATGTCGCTAAATCACAAAAACAGCCCTCACGACAGCAGTCATTACTTTAATTTTCCTCGTCCCAGAAATCCAACCGAGGAAGACGGGAAGGAATGGGATTTGCTTCTTTTCTTCTCCCGCTCTCCTAATCTTGCTGACAGTTATGTTTTTAACATTTTTATGTAGCTCCCGTCAACAACTGGAAATAGCATGCCGTTCTCTCCTAATGCTTGCAGTAAAGCCCCAATGGGGTTGGGTCTCCATGGAAAATATATATTCTATAGCTGTGTTAGGCAACTCTGAGGTGGTTCTACTGTTTAGTAATTATTGTAGGAAAGACCTCCTCCAGCAGGACCCCCATACGAAGCATTGAAAGCAGGGCGTAAGGTTAACAGTTCATCTGTTTCCGTTATCCCAAGAAGTTAGGCTGGCAGTGTGCTCGCTGTATAGAGAAGTGAGTTCAGATCGACTCTGAAGGCCAGCCTGGCATCAGGTGTGAAAATGGACTCTGTTTAGCACATTTAAAGCCACAGAGTCGGCCGTAGCATTTCGGCTTTGCTGTCTTGCCTTCCACACAGGTGCACGTTACCCTGTAAGTTGTATCGTGTGTGCCAGTGCACCCCATCTACCCCCCGAAGGTAAAACGAGCGTTCTAGCGCTGGTATGGAATGTCGCACATTCTGCCCTAGCCTCTCTGCCCTGACCCCCCATCCAAGGTTTGTTCCCCGGTTCTGCTAGACTTGGGCGGAGTGCTAACAAGTCCCTGTTGAGTATTCAGCACGGGTTTATCTGTCAGCCCGTATTTAAGGCCCCGTGTTTATGTGGCTGTTAGGATGGCTGCGAATGGTAGGAAGTCGTTTAAAAGCATCCGGCGGTCCTCTGTATTTTCTTCGCCTCTCCCTTGATGTCACACTCAGACAGGTGGTCTAAGGGGGTAGGTCACACGATTAAGAGACAGGTGTCATTGTGGCACATGTCACCGCTACATTTAGCTTTGTCACTGGTGTCACGGTCAGGTTGTGGTTAGGATCATAAGGATGAGATGTTTTAATGTCTGGATGTTGGGTTCAGATGGGGTACAATACGAGCGTGAGTTACACCCATCTTTCTAGGCGCTGATCACCAGGCGCTGTGATTAGAGTCGACTGGCAGTTCTCGGGTTTCATGGATCTCTGTCGTGTTCATACAGACTCAAGCAGCCCAGTACTCCATTTTAGAGAACACTCTGTGATTGGTGCTCAGGGAGGTGCTGCGTCTTCCTGGAAATCCCCAGAGTACCGCGTACTTGTGACAAGGGGATATTGGCCCCTCTCCTGGCATACGTTACTGAGAGAGGCTCTCGGCTGGAGCTGTCAGGACGGTTTCATTCTGTGTTTTCTTCTCTGGTCCACCCCCCATCCCCTCACAGTTTCCGCACAGATCCTGAAAGGGAGCCTGGACTCCATGGAACGTCACATCCAGCGCCTGGAGAATGACATCAAGAACTTCCCCAAGACCGAAGAGGCGCAGGACAAGTTTGTGCAGAAGATGACGATATCCTTTTTTTTAAATGGCATTCTGCAGACCTGGATCTTCACACCTGTGTCTCATTCACACCAGCACCATGCTTAGATGACCTCCTCTTCTCTCAGTAGTCAGTGGGTCCGTTTAGTCCATGAGGAGTTTCCGTTGAGTTTCCACAGGGCCCTGCCTCATCTGCACGCACACACGCATCCAAACTCACACCTCTCTCATCCCATGTCTGCTCCTGGTTTTTACCGGGGCCTACTAGTAGACCACTCTTGCATACCCCTTCCCGGCCCGTGAACGCACAAAACATTCTGGAAACGTCCTTGTCTCAAATTAAACATTGCAGCTGATGCCTCGCGTCTCTTGGCAGACACACAAATGGCCGTGTAACAGTACGGACAACGTCTGTGTGGCCGGCTGAGGATGGCCGTGTTCCGCACGTTAAGCCTCAGTGATTAATATGGCTTTTTTTTGTATGACAGCCAAAAATGTTATTTTTTCTGGAAGAGCCACAGTCATTATTAACTGAACATAAGAGCCATTAATTGCAGTATAGCCTCTGTGGTCATTTATTGAGTTAAGAAATCGCTCCATATGCTCGCTGGTTTCGCTTAGGCCTCAGTTCGACCCGTTAGCCTTTTTTTTTTTTTTGTTGTTGTTGTTTATTTACTCAGACTTAAGATTTATTGAAGGCGTTTTTCTTGGCTATTGGTGACATCAGAGTAATGGGTTACGAGCACATTGAGAGTCTACTCTGAGTGCCTAAATTTGGGTAATTAAAAAACAGGCTGAGAAACATTTTTTTTTTCTCCTGTGAGCTCGAATGTAATGCTTAGGAAGAAAGATTGGGGCCCACTGTGAGTATCGATCCTTGCTGCCTCAAGGAGTCCATGCCGTTGTATTTATTTTGAAATGAGGGCTTGAGCTCCAGCACACGTGTAGTCGGGAACGTGACCCGGCCTGTCCCGCCAGGTCATCCGCACTGTCACCTCGGGACGGAAGAGGCTGATTTGCCCTTCCGATAGCAGTGAATTCATCCTGTTTTATTGCTACAGTGGGGCAGGGGGGAGCAGAGAGATGAAGTGCGTTTTGAATGGAAAAAAGGGTTTGGCTCATTGTGTGGCTGTCACAGTCTGTTTTTTACTAGCGTTGGCATCACCTATGGTGACAGTGACGGACAGGGGAATCTCAGTCACTAACCGCGGAGAGGGGGGGTGGAGACATGTTGCATTTCACGGACAATGGGGCAGGACGTTGTTGTCTCCCTGGAGAATCTGGAAAACTGCTAGTCATCGGCTCTGCGTTCAGCAGGATCAGTCCCAGGTACAGGCCTGCTGATTGAAGGGCTGCGGGAGAGGGTGAGTAGGAAACAAGAAAAAACCTCTTTTTTAGGCAGCCACTTTCCCTCCGAATTCACCATCACTTGTGTGGTAAAATTTGTTCAAGAATCAGACCCCACTATTTTTGTTCAAGCCTTTACTTATGCTGACCCCACCCATTTTGTTCAAGCCTTTACTTGTGCTGACCCCACCCATTTTTGTCAGTCCTTTACTTAAGCCAACAGACTATAGGAAGTGTTTCACACGCTGAACAAGTGTTCACATTCCTGCTTAATGTGGCTAAACATGTGGGGCTTTAGCTTGTTGGATATCCTGATTTGTCATGGGTTTTTCCATCTCTGGGTTTCCTTTGCTGGAGGATCAGGTGGGGAGGCGGCCCCCACTGCTTTCTGGCTCCGTGTGTCGGGAGAAGGTGTGTGTGCTCGCCACGTAGCTGCTGTTCATTTGCAAGCCGCCGCCGAGCCTTGCTCTCTTCCCGAGGGACTCACCTTTCCTTCGCCACAGGGGGCTGTCTCAGCGGAAACACGGGAATTTTTCCTCCGCTATTTTAAACCCGAATGTCCGCACTGTCTTCCCCCCCAAGGCCCCATTCTCCCCGGGGGATCTCTCAGATATAGGGCCAGCCAGTAAAAACTCACATTCTCCATGGGGTTGGATCCATCCCACCGTGTGAGTCAGCCACAGAACACCAAGGGACATGAGGCCGAGATGGAAAACTATGGCGCTTCGAAGTCAGGGAGGTTGTTTGGAGGTTAGCTTCCATGAGGGCCGTCCTGAGCCGCACACGTGACCATGTGCGTAGGCAGGCAGAAATCAATAGCAGGAACCATGTGGTTTCACATAAAGACATCCACTTAGAAAAAAACTGTGAAAAACCCGTAGATGTGGAAGCCAGCCTGTATGTGATTGCTGATAAGCAGGATAATTATCAAAATAATGACCAAAATTGCAGCTCATAAACAGCATAATAAGCGGCATGAGGCAGGCTCGGGCTGCAGAACCCAGGCTAAGGTCAGTGTCACCGTCCGCCAGCCAAGTTGGCCTACCGAAGCAGCAAACGAGCAGGCTTTGATGGACGTCGGTGAAACCAGGCCTTAGTAAACGCTGATGGATGGGCTGATTTTGCAGCACCCTCCCCCCACCCAAAATGACAGCCCTGCCCGGGCAGGAGCTGTCCTTACCAATCACCTGGCTCGTGAATTAGACTGCGGTTCATGTGCCTCGCAGGTACGGAATGGTAACCCCACCCAACCCCACCCCTGCCTGTTCATCCAGATATCCAGACCGTGAAACGCTGACTGATGAGTGATGCGGAGCTTGTGCTCTGGGCTCAGTCGCTGGGTCAGTAAACACGATGGCCAGGCTGCGTTCATAATCCAGCGGTCGCAGTACTCCGTGGAACATACTGGATTTCATCAGAGTTCCACGGCTCTCGGTGTCGCTAAAATAAAAGTATTTCATGTTTCTCACCCATTACTGAAATGTATGCAAATTACTGTGTATTTTTTTTTGGGGGGGGGTTGTTTTATTTTATTAAAAGTAATGGGACTCATACACATGCTCGTAAATGATTCATGAGGCCTAATTCGCAAGAGGGGTTTTGGTAATCACCCCTTTTACCGCCTTACCTCCTCCCCCCTGTGGTCCTCAGCAACATCCCAGTGGTCGTGGGGAGTAGGCTGTCCACAGGTCAGAGCACGTGGGGGGGGCTCCCTGGGGAGGTGAAAGAGCCCTGTGTAATGGGCGAGGAAGCCTTGTTCGATTGCCTTTCCGCTGTCACACTCCATGATATATCTCATTCCTTGGATATCTGGCTTAACCTTACTGGTCCCGGAGGAATCCAGCCAAACTGGGTCCACATCCTTCGTCCTCATTTTTTATTGAAGCTGGTAAAACAGAATGAAGCCAGCAGCTCCTGTGAGGCTGACGAAGGTGCTCCGCTTGGACCGGGTACCGACACTCAGACCTGGTTTGATTTCAGTCAGCCCATCAGCACTTAGCCTTGCCTAAAACAGCTCAGGTAGGCTTTTTCAGAGATGTATAACATGTGGCATCAGCCATAAAGTAGATATGATGTTTGAAGACGTATCCCTACCCATGTCATGTAGTTGCCAAGATGGATCCGCTCTCGTAAAGGATTCAGAAACGAGGCAGAAGACCCCTGCATGGCATCCATGGTGGAAGTGCTTGACAAGGCCAGAGTCACCACCGGTTTAGTTTTGAGGTCACCCCCTGGGAGGTGCCTGAGGAAGGTGTCACACAAACGCGAATCTGCTGGAGGTCCAACCGTAGGTGCGAGGAGTCTCAGAGCCGATGATGCGGTACATCTGATCCTGCTGTCTGCCACCGAGGGCGTTTTTGTTTGAAGTTTTATCTGCGTAAGGAACTTCTGTGCAGTGTAGTCATGAGAAGAAGGGCAACAAAAGAGATGTGTGGGTTGTTCAGAACGCCCTACAAATGTATAGCTTTCTAACCGGGGGTAACTGTGTCAAAAAGCTTAATTTTACTAGACATAATGAGTGGTTTTTGTCTATGTATTCCTCTTTCTGCTGCCAGCTACCATGGGCAGTTCCATGTCTGTGGTGCTAGTAAGCAACCTCCCTGTTAGCCTGCTTCCAAAACAGTGGCACAAGTGGTAGAGGGAGGAGAGGAGTGGGGCCCGGTGTTCCGTCAGGCTGGCCAGGACCGGTCTGGCCCATATCAGCCACTGTCCCTGCCGTCCCAAGAGCCACGTCTGTGGGCCTTCTTTCTGCAGCGTTGTTGTTTCCCGGGAGCGCCATTGTTCGGGGACAATAGCCAGGTCTAATTTGCCATGTGTCACAGCAAGATTTGAATGGCATTAAGATTTGAATGAGAAGATTAGAATAGGTGTCGATCCAAATAAACCTTGTTAGAAGAGATAACGATTGTAATTATAATAATGATTACGATAAAGGGAAACTGGAGGGGAAAAAAACAGGGTATCTGTCTGCATGATGGTGTCTCGGCCAATCAGTGGCTTTGTTTACACTGGAAGTGGTACCCTGGGCCGTGTTTTGTGAGCTGCCGTTTTGCATATGCTAATGCATTTGATTGCCAAGGCTCCATCGATGTATTGACTTGGATGATGATCTGCTTGCGAATGAAGCTTTGTGAATGGCATCCCCTTAATAAACCTTTAACAGTCCCATGGACCTCTGGGAAGCACCGGCTGTTGATTCGCGTCATTTTTTGTTTGTTTGTCTTTTTTATTTCTGTGGCATTTATCAAGACACCACTACTTGTAAATAGAAGTGGGTGTTTATAGCCGAGCACTTGTTAGAGGCTAATGACATTCAATATTAGCCAGAGATCATATTGATCATATTTGTCCTTAGTGAATCTGACTGGAACAAAGGCTGGACTGTACACACCTCCCTGCGGTTTGGCTACGTGCGCCTGCAGCAATGCGATGGTTTCCCAGCAGAACTCTTGAGTGTACGTATATCCATCGCCTTTCAATTGGTGTAAGTATCTGTATTACTGGATGTTGTTGGATGATCACTTTAAGCAAAACACAGTGGCGTGGAAAGGACGTAGTTGTGCTTTTATCTGGACATGAAAAGTAGTGTCGATAGCTGGCCCAGGCATCATCTCAGCAGCCATTGTGGTACTGGACTAAAACGCAAGCCAGCCGTGCCAACTAGGATGGGCAGTGGCTGCCGGCACGAAACCGAGCCTTATTTTCAACTTCGTTTGTTTGTTTATATTGCCTGTCATCTCAGACTTGTGTGATGAGGCTCTTCAAACAAGTTAGAGTAACCTTTTGGTTTTGGGCCTGTTAGTCATTGCTGTCAGGGCCAAGAGGGGGGGGGGGGGGGGGGATTTTTTTTGGGGGGCCTCCGACACGCAAGCGTTTTTAAAAAAAAACAGGGGTTGTTTGGTGGGGGGGCGCTTGTTTTCCCTGGGGGTTTTGGAAG
>JAACJT020000002.1:22667859-22680294 GCA_009936485.2 Gymnarchus niloticus
AAAGGGAAAGCTGAGGTTCTTGTAAGCCCAAGATATCATGGGCCAGACATCACCTCCTGAAGGTATTTGCCGGGCCGTGTACGCTATCATTTAGGTATACGGTACACGTCACGTTGTTTTTGGACCTGACCAGCTAAGGTATGGGAATACCCAAGTGGTGGTCAAGACTTGTCAGAAGTCATACCTAGTCCTGTTCTCTTTCTCGCCTTGGTTCTGATCTTCTCCTTCAAAACTGGTGCCATTAGGGGAAGCATATGTCAGTTAGACATTCACATGAATGTGAGCTTCCAAGACTCACTTCCAGCTCACTCTGCCATGTGTCAAGCTTAGTTTGAATTATATATTTTTTTTATTGCTGTTAGCCTTTTTAGAAGGTAGAAAAGGCTGTCTTTTTTTATACTTCAGACCGAGGGTCGTTTTTTTTTTTTATCAACTCTGAAAAATCCCGTAGATTTTAATCTGAGCTCGTCGTGAAGAGTGCGTGCACCGTCTGCCAGCACGCCATGCTCACTCCTACGGGTTCCCTGTGACGAGCTCCGTTGCACCGGAGAGTTTAATTTGGTAAAGTTCAGACTGTTTTCTCCGTGTGACTTTCTCCCTTGCCGCCGACACAGCAGACTTGTGTACACACTGGTAGCTTCCAAAGGGGCCAATTTGAACTCGGAGAGCGCAGTCTTGTTTTTTGTGATATTCATTCGGTTCTGCATGAGGGGGAGAGGGGGGTATCTCTGGAGGTTAATTGAATAATTAGAGGGGGTGATGTAACAACGTACGACTGGTGGCAAACTATCTGACATCTGTACCCTGCGCGGGCTAAATGCCGGCTGCGTGGATGAAGACGTTTCTCGTCTCCGGGCCACGGGCTTGGGGTCTGCTGTTGACCACCGGCCATGACTAACTGTGGCGTGCCTCACGTCTCGGATGCCAGATCCCTTTAACATGTCCTCTCCCCCAGGAATGACAGTCCCTTCTGATTATGTCATTTTGTCCGTCCACTTTTATTTGCACTTTGCATTCAGTGATGATTGTTAAAAAGCCGTTCACAGAGTATGATATTTAGAGGTCAGTTAAAAAAAAGTGTTAATCCAACCCCCCCCCCACGCAGGAGAAACTGGCTTTCCCTCAGACTCCTAGCCAAATGATGCACCAGAAGTAAACATTAATGGAACTTGGTTCCAGGAGATTTATAAGAGTGCTCTTTTGTCCTTACCTAAGAGAGCCACATGCCACTTTAATAACTTTTTCGTGCACAAAGGTAAACAAGCGTCCATTTATGGCTCCCCTCCTAGGTGGCTGGATTTTCCGCTTCGTTTGTTTTTGTGCTTTTCTTTTGTCTGCGTGTGGCTCACCCCATTATACACACCATTGCCTCCCCCCCATCACCATCACTAGTCGATATCTGCTACACAAATCCTTGCTGTGTGCCACTCTTGGGACTAAAATCCACAACCATACGCAGCGCTGGATTGACAGACGGGTCATCCTGGCGAGGGTGGTCCATCTCCACAGTAAATGACACACAGTTTTCTTCATCAGAGTTCTGGAAAGTTCTGACTGGGATGGACAATGGAACAATAAAAGCAATCATCTGTTCCCCCGGCCTCCCGTGCCAGCCCTTCCCAGTGAAATGTGTTTCCATTACCTGCAGGCTGTTGCCGTTAGTGCTCCGCGCTGGCAGATCTGAAGTCAGGTGGAGAGGTTATTGAAACGCCATATTAGTTTTGTTGACCTCTTGTGTTCGAAAGTGACGCTATTGTGCGCTGCCCGTCTGCGGGCTGAGCGTCGAGAGCGGCGTTCTGAAATGGCTGCCAGCATTTTTTATTTGCTATCCCAGCTATCCCGCATGTTTTGTTTCCAGAGTAAATCCCACCTCCGCCAGCAGCTGCAGAAATGGCAACGATGCTCCGCGATCATTTTATATCGTTGACCATGTGTCTGCACGCTTGGGCTTGAGTCCTACCTCTGTCCGCCTTTGCCTGTCCTTTAAGATTTTCCCTCTTGTTGTTCAAGATGTTCATCAGTAGGTATAGAAACAACAAACATTGAATCATCCGGTATTATTCTATAGACATAATGTTAATGAAGCTGGACTTATTAAAGCACCAACTGTGGCTTAAGGTAAGGTGACAGGCTTGAGTGAGGACGTCGTGGTATGGCTGGGGAAGCCCACAGGGCCTGCAGATGGACCAGGGTCCTCGAACCTGTGACAGGCTCATCTGTGGCCAGAGAAAACACTCAAGGAAGCCAGGGAGAACCGGTCCTTTCCTGGCTTCCGTCTCACGGCTGGTCGGTGCTCCCGGGTGGCTTTGGCTACCCTCTCCTTGCTTGGGCACAGGCTTTTATGCATGGCCATCCCTTCCTGCGCTATGGTACTTGGCTTCATCGGTGGATGCCAGCTGGGGATGGTTAAGGGCGGAGCGCGGGGCCGGGTGTCCGTAAGACCGGTGCCGAATTTTGACAGGTGGTCGCTGTCCCTGGTACTGAAACTCACACTGAGCCACCTGTCAGACTGCTGGAGTCCCAGACATGCCCTCGTGGCAATATTATCCAAGTAATATCATTATTCTAAATGCATAATATCATGTGTGAAAAATTATCTCTGTAGAACAGAAGTTCTGCACTAAGTCAAACCTTTAGGCCCAGCGTCCACCTGTCCGTGTGATGAATGCTATCAAGCTGCCTTCGGATGACTTTGCAGTGGACCAACCAGGACGCAGCAGTTCACCTCTCCATTTTCATTTTGACAGTCCCTGGCTCGTATAAATTTCATTTCTGTATTATCGCCATGTGAAGTTGAGTTGGGCTCTGACTTACCAAAAAAAAAAATGAAATTGAATTGAACTTCACTGTGGCCTCGCTGTCCAAATGAAAGGTTGGTAAACTTTGCATTCAGTCCTTTCCTTAATTCTGTGTTCTGCACGGCTTCTGCAAGCAGTCGAGGGAGCAGTACGAAAAACTCTCCACCATGCACAAGAACATGCAGAAGCTCTACGAGGACCTGGGCAGCTACTTTGCCTTCGATGCACACTCTGTCAGTATCGAAGACTACTTCGGGGATCTGGCCAGCTTCCGAACCCATTTTCAGGTGAGTGGGCGTGGGCCCGTTACCATAGCAGCCACATACGAAAGCATACGTGGCCCCACCTACCGATCCTGCCAGTCTCTTTGTAAGCTGGAAACAAACACACCTCAGACTGAACAAGGTCATACTGTATTTATGGTTCTGACTGAGACTGGTTTGACTGAAATCTTTGTTGCTGACACATACAGAGCTTCATCTCTACCTACATTTTGCCATAAGATGAATGCAGCACGTACATCATTGATTGTAGGTAGATTGTCTGAATTAATGTCTAGGAATTTTATCCCCCCCCCCCGCGAGACGCATATATATATAGCCAGCCTATTAAGAGTATCACACAGGGGTTCAAGGTCACAGACATTCATCTCTCCTTTGGTACCACTTAATGAAGTTTTTTTTTTCTTTTCTTTCCCCTCACTTTCATTATTGAATTTCAAATGTGTTCGAGAGAATGTTTGCAAATAAATATTTCAGTAAGCATTATCGATATTCGAAATTCACTCCCTCCACAATATTGGAAACATTATAATATGTCAAACTGCCATGTTGTTATTTTCTTAATAGATTTGTGTCAAAGTGTGACATTTGGCATTGAGCGCTGAAATTCCTCTCAGTTGCTTAGTTGTACACAGATGCCGATGGATAAAACTGGCGATGCGTCTGATCACTCCCACAATTCAACAGTGTGTAAAAAGGAACTGGTTCTAGGCTTTGTCCAAACTCGGCAGCATTCAGAGCTCAGTACGAACACGATTCGGGCATCACAAGATGATGGTCTGGAAATTCACTCTGGTTCTTTTTCGGTCTGACGTTATTTTGGTACAGCCTGGAAGAGACAGGTAGGGCAGCACTGGTTTTTGTGTTGCCATGGGAAATGGGGTGAGGGGTGGACTCCATCGGCCGTTCCTTATCAGGCAACGGGTGGGGAAAGGGCGGCTCTCTCTAGACGGGAGCCCCACATTGCATTTCCAGGCCCCGAATTAACTCGTTTCATCAGGGTCAGTGGCGGTATTTTTCTGACAGACTTCACGAGTGAATCGAAGGGCGAGATTATAGTGCAGACGAAGCCAACATAAACTGAGCTTAGAGCTGAATGCATAATGCATGGCCAAGCTGGGGAGCTCTGAGCCTGATGAAAGGGACTCTGGGCACTCTTTATCCTTTACACGGGCTTTCATTAGTGTGTCGCTGTACCACATGCTTCAGCCCAGCAAATGGTGCCAGTAGGACATAGCATCAAAGAGCTAACTAGGACTCGGGCAGGTGTACGTTCGAGAGACCCTGGGGACCGGAAGACAAAAACATGCATGGTATGATCTGTAGGGACACGCTCCTGGGGTCCTTGTCTACTAGGGGGCCCTTCTGAGGCTGTTCTGATTGGATGTAGCCTCCAGAAGTAGTATATTGAGTCCGTAACTCTTGTAGAAGTAGGCTTCTTGTGTGTGACCCCCGACTGTACTGCAGTGATTTCCAATACATATTTAGCTTGCGTTGTTTTGAAAGCATTTCTGTAGCAATACAGGGCTCATGGGAGAATCATTAATTCTTGCTGACATGGTAGAATCTCAGGTTGATGGCATTACTCAGCTAAACTTCAGTGCAGGCTGACATTTTTCTGGAAAGAGTGTATAGACTGCACCAGATTTTTTCAATGCAAAATGTCTGTTCAGAACATCAGATTTGATCAAAGTTGATTCCTCCATGTAATCATTTTAAAAACAGTAACCTCAGCATGAGGTGTGGTGAGGGGTGACATGTTGGTAAGTTTTCTTTTAGGCCCAACAGGTCTCACAAATGGTTGGCATTCGGGTCCAGAACTCCCGGCCAGAGTCATTCACAGGGCACTGCCGTTTATTTTAGGTAAAGTGAAAATGTCCAAGTTCTCCTGGCTATCGATTTGACACAGTACCCCTTTATGAAAAGACGATGACCCATGTGTCGGTAGGCTTTTGAAAAAAATAAAATAAAAGTAAACCCGCAGCGACGGTCAGGTGAGAGGAATTCTGGGAACTCAGAAATTTTGATCTTAAAAGAAGGTTGTAGCTGGATGAGTAAGAACTACTGTGGGGTTCAGAACAAAGCACTGGTCCAGCCCCACAGGAACAAGCTTCTTAAACATTTATTTGTGTTTTTTTTTTTCTTCTTCTTCTAACTCCTCCTCTACTATCTCTGGCTTCCCTCTGAGCGCCAAGGAAATTAAATGTGTCAGAGAGATGACATGATGTCCAGAAGGTGTGCTCCGAAGTCTTCAGAACCCATTAAAGTGAACGGCAAGGTCCCCTCGTCTGGGTCTCTCCCTCTCTCCTTCCCCAGTCAACGCCGCTTCTGAATGCGAACTTTCATTTTCCTGATCAAAGTACACGCATCCCGGTTTGGCTCTACCCCAAGGAGCTGCCACTGCATGGGCATAAAGGAGGCCTCTACAAAGATGTATTTGCTTGAGAGAATAAAACCTCTTTATGAATAAGTAATGACCGAGTTTAGCTCTGACGCTCTGGCTGCTTTGGGTGGAAAACAAGGACGGGCACTAACGAGCTCGCCGAATGCCCGTCTCCGGCGCGCCGCGTCCGTCCACTTCCCCACCGCGCAGGTCGTGATTGATGTGTTGGGGTATGTGCTCCAGCTCACACTGGTCCCACTAGGCCCCTGAAAGCAGTGCTGCATGCTTCCTGGGTTGCGTGTTTGTTTGTGCTCGTGCGTGCGTGCATGCGTGCGCGTGTGTGTATGCTTCCCTTCCTGCTGTGTGAAGCCTGAAAATCGAGGCTGCTGATGGACTTTACTAGCCTGTGCTTGGATGAGTGAGCTGCCCACTCCTCTCTGAAGCCCCCCAACATGGCGGAGCGGTGGGGGTGGGTGTCTGCAGTAGAAATATACCCCTCAGCATTCTCCTTTTGCTCTCTTTACGCCAAGCTTTGAGGAACACTAACCTGCCCCTGAAGAAGCATGATAGCTCCAATTCCCCTACTACAGCCTGATCGTGGAATTCCATGTGCACGATGGGGAGTTTATTAATCGTTGGTGCGGACTTTGTGAAACGCATGCAACACGTAGCAAGCACAGAAACATGCTCCCTGGCACTTCTCATTGGCCCTCCCATCTGCAATGGAAATGCACTCTGTGCCCGGCCTCGCCTTTACGTAACCACACCCAACCTGAAAGGTGGGTGCGGAGGCTTAATGAGATGAGCGGATGAGCCACCACCCCCCCCAATTGCCTAACCTGGAATCTGATTCTAATGCAGCTAACTTTGTTGAAACGTGTGGGGAAAATGCCCCTCCCCCCGCCCCTTCTCCTTCTGTCAGCACCCAACGGAGATGACTGGGTTTTCGCTGCGTGAAATTGGCTGCGGAGTTCCCTGCGAGCGCATTATTTGATGCGCGTTCCTGTATGCGGTTTGAGGAGAAGAAAATCAGAGCCAGGCGTGTGATTACAGCTGAACAATACTAACCGGGGGTGCGTGGGGGTCTTCTCTGAGTATTAATGAGTTATCAGTGTGCAGCAGATGGGGGGCAAACTGACGGCCTCACTTGGTAAATGAGCAGGCTTCTAGTAAAAAGATGGAGGTGGGAGAGGTAAGGAGCTTTCGGAAAAAGGCAGCCATATGCCCGGAGGGCACAGTGGTGTTTAATAAGAGAACTGGTGTCCAGGGGCCATTCTGTGGTTGTTTTGGTCCAACGCTGTTCTTGGCACTTTGAACACTGTGGCCACTGCCGGTAGTGTAACTACCACTTATTGCATTTGCCGCTCCTGGGACTCCCTCTACCATTACCTGTTCTTACTGCTACTTTTATTATTCCCGCTTGCTGATAGTGATTCCGTTAACTGCTGATACCTTCCACCCATTGCTGTTGTCACTGCCGCTGTCATTCCCAGCAGCACCGCAGCTGTCACCTGCGCCCATGCATGACAGCTGCCACCACGGCCGCTGTAGCGGGTGCTTTTGACGAGAATCCGACGTGGCAATGAGGGGAAAATAGGACAACTTAAAATAAACACCAGCGCATAGTCAATAAGTGCAGCAAATGTTGTGTATTGCTGTTGCGTCATTTGAATTCTGCAAAACTCTCTAACGCTGCAGTCCGTTCAGGACCGGGGTGCCTAATAATCCCCTTCATGCAATCGAGAATAATGGCTGGACGTGTAATATAAGTATATTCAAAGGAAAAAAATCATGCAGTTAAAAAACGGAGGCCCCTTACGTGCTACAAATGTAAACATGGATAGTGCTGTAAGTTCTTGTCCATGGATTGGGGGACTCAAGAGTCCCTGATGACCTGAGTATCAGTAAATGGCCCCTTAAATGTCCTCAGGACAAGTTTAGGAGGCCAGCACTGAAGTTCAGCTTGAGGAGGTGAGTCTTCAGTCCTTCCCTGAAGATCCAGGGGCTGCTGAAGGCCTGAGGACTTTGTTCTACCACACAGGTGCCAAGGACGATGACAGATGGCTTTGCGACTTTGGTCGGTCGGACTCAAGGCGGCGAGGTGCCCTAATGAGGGCGCCAGCCCTTTACAGGACGGGCAGTCTGTCGACGTAGTGGCAATAAGATGGTGCAGTTGGCTGCCTCGCATGCTAGTACGAAGGATTTAAACCTGACGGAGGTTCCAGCTGGCAGCTGGCGGACAGGGGTGAGATGTGAGCGTTTAAGGAGGTCAAAAACAGCATTTTAGATGAGATGGAGGAGATGATGGCGTGAGCCAGAACTCCAGCTAAGAGCCATCATTTACCAGATTAGGAAATATAAATATAATTACATGAACAAAGAACCTTAAAATGACTCTTGTTCTTGTCAAATTCTTAACATTCCGTCCAAAATTCTCTGCTTCCACTTCACTCACACATTGTTACACTATTTTTTCTTTTATTATTTTCTAATTAAAATGAGTATTGAGGAATGGGGTCTAACTGGCAGGCACACTCTAAAACGTCTGTAAGCTGCTAACCCTGTGTTAGAAGAGGTGTTGACATGCGCGCATCACTAATTAAAGTTTCTTCAGAATGTCGCAGTGACTTGGGCTTTCCAGAAGCTTCCGGAGATTTGCTCTTTTTGACATATCGCTTTTGGGTTCCAAGGAGTACTGCATGTGAAATCCACACGCTGAGACGTTTCTCCGTCTGCCCCGCCTCTGACTAAAACCTTGTTTGTTGTTGCACCAGCGGTGGTAGTGATTATGGCGGCTGCAGCAGCGGCATAGAAATGCACCTTAAGCCCCTCTGATGCTCTCATCAGCCTAGCTGCGTGACTGTCAGGGCAGCCCCTCCCGCCGCCCACCCTCCCGTGGCTTCTGGAGGAGCGCAGCTTCGTATTAGCCTGCCGTGAGAGCAGAGGATGATGCCACGCGAGCAGGTGCAGGCGGAGAATGGAGAGAATGTAAATTATTTCAGTGGTGTTAGCAGGGATCAGGCTGGGGTGTGGGCTGGCTGACTGTACGGCTAAAACTGGGGGCCCACGTGTACTTATACCTACCCGTTTATATGTGTGCCAGTCTCCAGTCATGCCCAGTGATTCCCCATGAATTTTGGCGTCGATGGATGCCCTGAACTCAGACTGCTGTAAATATGGAACCGTCACTGGTGACGAGATCAGCCTGGGACGCTGTAGCTTGCCTTTCGGCTAGAGCCAGAATTCATCAGCATCTTGCATGCTGGGCGAAGGGAAGGAGTGCCGAGAGAGTAAAAGCATGTGGCTTCTGAGCTTTATTTCTGCCATTGTTGCACCGCGGGGCACACGTAACTGTGAAGGCCTCTTTCTATCGATCTGTGTTCCCTTCGGACTGTGATGCGGTACTCCTGTATCTCCAGTAGAGGAGACAGGATGCCGTGTAGGAACCCCATGCAGGTTTTCCCCATGACCAGTGCAGGAGACAGGAATCGAGGACTCCTGGTAGGAGACGGTGTTCGGGGCAGTATCTGTGGACCCCCAGTGTCTTCTCTTATTGCTTTGTTGTTACCTTTTCTGAGCAGATTGTGGAGCTTAATTAACGGATTATCATGAGGTATGGCATGGATACCATTTGCGAGATGTTCTTCATGTGGATTTTCTAGCACTCTTTTCCTGCTGGAGTGCCCCTTGCAGGTTAGATTTATTCAGGCACAAGCAGAAACCAGGCACTCACGGGCCCTTGGGGTATTTTTTCCATCACTCTCCCTCCTTCCTCTGTCCCTGATTACTGAGGTCTATCGTCACCTGTCTGGCTCTGGTTTTAAATAACCCATCCAGTGTTGTCTAATTAACACGGGAGTTTTAAGCCAAGTTTCTGTAATCGGCTTTGCTAATGACTTTGGATTATTTCAAGTGCAAACGCAATTATCTGGTCTAATTTTGCCTTATCGTATCGATTAGTGTCCTCCACCGTCAACCTGAGAACATCCTGTGGATTCCAGTCTGGCCTTTTTGTTTTTAAATTCGTCTCATGTGATGCCTTGTTCTTTGTAAATAAATGCCAGAGTGCAACCAGTCAGTGTTGCGGTATTTTTAATAACATGCAGGTATAAATAATTGTTTTAAATGTTTTGAAACAATCATAACAATGCTTAGAGGATACATTGACATTTATCAATCTATTCGCAATGCCAGAGAGAATTGTATCATTTTCTGTTGTCTTAACTTTGTGCCCCTTGTACAATACCCAGAATGCCGTGTGCTTTCTGAACATACAAAAAGTTTTTTATTCTACCGTCGTTAGCTGTTTACTGACGCCAAACATTTCAAGATGCACCCTGTGTGGCTACTGATATCACACCTCTGCAGTGTAAGAATGAAAAAAACAACAAGAATAATGACATTGTCACTGCCCTGAGCTGAAAGAGGAACCCTGGCGACCAGGAACGTTTACATATTTGTTGCTATGGCAATTAGCACTACTGTGTATTTGATCAGTGTAAGATAATTACGTAGTCCAATTATGTTTGCCATCAGAAATGCTTGTTTGTTTATTTTACGATTTGCCAGCAGGAAGTATTTTTGTAGCTATGAATAAATAATTATCCAGCTAATGATCTAATACATGACAGCTATTTATCTGTAAAGTACATGCAAAAAACTAAACTAAATAAGGCAGCGTGGGCGGACGTACACATGGAGCCCAGATACATGTATGTTATATTTTATGTTTACACATGACGTGGTTTCATAGTCACACAGTTCAGCAGACGCTTCTCTCCATACATGTACGTGCAGGTGTGAAAATGTGCATGCTTAATACCCATCTGTCTGGTCCTGTTACCCATTTGGCCTGACTGATAACATGATAACCAATGAACTTGTGGGCCCTCCTCCACTAGGGGGGGCCAGCAATGCTATTGGCTGGCGTGACATTGAGGTTTCCCCACGAAGCTCCTGGCTCCACATTGTCTCCATAATCCGTTTTGTGTTTAGTGAACCCAGAACCCCCCTCCCCATGTTCCCCTCATCAGAGCGATGGTGGTACGGAGCCCTGTTTCTTTCCTGGCCAGTGGAGTCTGTGGTCTTGTCCACCTTCAGCCAAGGTGATTATGACTTTCAGGCTGGCACAGCTAACATGACCACTTATTTTTGGTATTGTGCAGAGATGGGACTCATATGGAAAAATGCCCTTTCAGAGGGGACACAGGCCTTTAGGACAGGGACAGAAAAAAGCAACACAGCAGGGACTTTGCAGATACGGGTCTCAGCTGGCATTTGGATTTGGGTCCGGTTTACAGGACTTGCCAAAACACACAAGCCAGAGAGAGCGAGGGACAGGTGGACCATCAGTATGGATAATCTCAGTCACCTGACTTCTTCCGTCCCACACCCCCCCCACCTCCGATGTCATCCTGCTGTCCTCGTGTTGAGCGCATGACCGTCCATGTCTCGGCTCACTGTGCGTGACGTTGGGTAGTCTGGCGATCGCTGCGTGTGTGTGCCGGTTCAGGCTGTCCATCGATTTGGAGGGGACAGAGGTAAGGCTACCCCAGTGGCAAGGGAAGGCGTCACGACACTCACGCTTACGGTCACCTTTCAGCTCGGTCACTTTCACTGGCAGACCCTACCCATCACATGAGCTTGTCCAATCCCCATGCTTGGGGGCTGTTCCTCGGAGGCCCGTCCGATTAGATTGCTGATTGTTCTCCTCCCCGGAGATCTTGGCTGTGGTATTCAACAGCTGTCGTGCCCACTGGTCGTATAAAATGCATTAAAAGAAGGCAGGCGGCTGGGCGGCCCGTTGTGTGCGTGTGCTCGCATGTGTCCGTCTGATGGCCTCGCACCTGGGCGGCAGTGGGTCTGTGAGTACTGGAGACCGTGCTTTTTCCTGGCTGAGCTCACAGCCTGAAATCTGTAAAAGCCAGCTTTGAAATGGTCTTTAATGCTTGCCACAAGGAATGACACTAGGCGGTGAATTATGGGTGTTACAGAATACCCCCCCCCACCAACCCCTGCTGGCTGCCCCCCCAGCCGACTGGTGGCAGGAGAGTGTGGTAGGCAGCTGCTAATGTGATACTTAGGAGGACCAGGAGGAGGCCTTCCATCTTCTGTGTCTCCGTGTAAAGCCCTCCCAGCCCCTCTACTGTCACAGCTCTCACTCCCCATCTCCATTCATGACCGCCCAGTTCCTGTGCCCTCGAAGGCTGCCGATTTGCCCCAGTTCGTGCTACGCGTCTCCTGTGGGCCTGCCGACGACACGGGGAGAACCGAAAAACAAGCAAGAATGATGGAAAAGCGGTGCAAAGAGTAGAGAGAACCTGTTCGGCATTATGCCACCTGCCTTGGCTTCCCACACTGTCCATTTGCCAGCCGCATTTCCTCCGCTCCTGTTCCACGTCACCAGCCTCCAGCCAGTTTAAACCTGTGTCCCCCCCCCCCCCTTACAAGAAGCTGTTAAGGAGAACCCCAAGAAAAGGGAGAAGGGGGGGAAGGGGAAGCGGGCCAAGATGGCCAAGGAGAAGGCAGAGCGGGAGAAGCTGGAGCGGCGGCAGAAGAAAATGCAGCTGATCGACATGAACAAAGGTGCTGGATGTGTCCTCACGGGTGACTGGGGGTTCGAGAGGGTGCGGTGTCTGTTGGGGGGGGTGAGACTGTCAGCTGAAAATTATCACACCCCATATGCAAAGATCATCAGACTTGCAAATGGCACAGCTGTTGTGTTAGTTGGAGAAGTTGGTTTCAAAACTTAATCCAGCAATAAGAAAATATGTAAAGGCTTAGTTCTGTAGTGGAGATCAGGTTCTGATCCTTACCTAACAGTAAGATGAATATTGTTCAGGCTTAGTTCTATAGTGGAGATCACGTTTTGACCCTTACCTAACAGTAAGATGAACATTGTTCAGGCTTAGTTCTGTAGTGTAGATCAGGTTCTGACCCTTACCTAACAATAAGATGAATATTGTTCAGGCTT
>JAACJT020000002.1:22680394-22702222 GCA_009936485.2 Gymnarchus niloticus
TAGTTCTGTAGTGGAGATCAGGTTCTGACCCTTACCTAACAGTAAGATGAATATTGTTCAGGCTTAGTTCTGTAGTGGAGATCAGGTTCTGACCTTTACACAGAGATAAGATGATTAGTGTACAGATTTAAGTTTATAGGTCATGTTTAAAGCCGTACCCACTGGTAAGTTGAATAGTGTACAGGATTAGCTCCCCTGCAGAGATCACATTTAAACTCTTACTCAAGATTATAATTTCACCAAACTCCATCCAGAAAATCAGTTTATGCGGCTCCTGTTTCTGTCACTGCCCAATCGTGACTATCACTCATTTTCAGGGGACATCAGCATTCTGTAATTTCAACATCAAAGTGTCCCATTTTATTTTAAAAATCACCTTTCAAAGCCCATATTTCCATTCTGTCTGCCTCCGGGAGAAAAACATGCCTCCTATTGTAAGAGAAATGTTAAATGAGCTTGTTTAGCTGTATCGACTGGGTATCCTTTACTCTCCCTAATCAACTTCATTTCCCCTGTCGACACGGTTTACAGAGATGCATCATTTGTACAGGAGCTCTTTGTCACGCCCTACAAGTGTGGGAATAGAACAAAAGACATTATTGATCTCAGCAGTCTGCGCGAAATCCTGCTGTTAGGACAGAAAAATTGAGTAATTATATGTCTTTTGCTTCAAACGGGATGTGGCCGGTGGATGTACATTCTTGGCAAAATTGTGGTTCAGTACAGCAGATTTTCCAAGGCAAAGCGGCAGTCGGCAGAATGAGGCAGGACAGGGAGGTCTGTCTTTTCCCCTTCCCTGGTGATTCACCGGCCTTTGTGGGAGTCAGCCTCTCCGATTGGCCCCTGCAAGAGAGCAGCTTTCCCAGGCTCCCCGGACATTGCTGGTTTTGAGTGCTAACACTCCTGCCCTCTGGCTCCTCGGGATGACAGCAAGCTTCGCAGTGTCCCTCACCCCACCTGAGCACTGTCACATATGCCCTCTCACACCTTGACTAGCTAATAAGATGCCCCAGGTCTTCCCCAAGCTTGCTGTTGAACCCTAATAAGGCCCAATTGTTAGCCTCAAAGGAAATCTGGTGGTGGGTTGAAATGGCACCAAAATGTCCAAGGCAGCATGGACGTAACTCGAAGCGGCCTCAGCCTGTTCCTTACACTTTTTCTGCTTGGTCTTCTGGGAGATGGCTGGTGTTTTCAGCCTGACTTGAGATTCAGTACGTGAAGTTGGGGAAGGGAAATAAAATAAGTTAACTGATTCTACCACTGGAAGACGAAGAATCCCTCGGTATCAATGGACATCATCAGTCAGGCGTGTGGTGGCTTTGCCGTTAGAGGAAGGCCGCTTGGCTCTGCGCTTCTGCATTGCTGCACACGTGAGCAAACTGCACGTACTTGTATGTGTGCACGCGTGTTCAGCGGTGGGAGGTCTGCCTCCTTGTTATGTCCATACACCCTCATTCGTGACCCTCCTCAAACAAACAGATAAACAAATAAGTAACTGGCTTCTATGCGGGCTGCCTCCAGTAGGAGGCTCCACCGTCTTTTTGGGGAAGCCTTTGGTGTCGACGACGTCGCGAATAGCCTTCCTTGCCATTTCTCTCCACTGATGCCAGGGAGTGGCTTCGTGAGTTTCAGCGTTACATGAAAACTGAATAAAAACCCATTGCCATTTGATCACCATTTTCCTGTCAGAAGCGGATCTCTTCCTTCGATCTCCCTCCTGGAACTCGCATGGTGTGCCACGGAAAGTTCCGGAACCGGTGGAGGTGTATCGGCTTCCTGTCCGCCACAGCTGGACTCCCTTACCTTTTGTTGCTAGTCGCTTTTATCGCAGCGGTGCACCGGAAAGCTGTGTTGTTTTGTGGGGAGTGGATCTCTGCGAGAGTGAGGCTGTTGGAAAATCAGAAGTGGCTACTTCACCATGAATACTGCAAACCATAGTCCTCCTCGCTCGGTGTCACGCATGTCCTGTGTGTTCTGGTGGCTGCATAACTTCGCAGTTACTTTGTAAATTGAGAACTAATCCGCTTCATGTGCCGATGATTAACAATGGAATTACATTTTTAATGATAATTCATTAAGATTTGGAAGGATGCTGTAAGGTGGGTGGGCTATGAACAAACACTGAAATCTGGTGAATAATGCATTAAACAATGCAGCCGATGCACACCAAAAATGATTTCCCTGCAAGCTGTGCTGTACCACGACTTTCTTATGGTGTATGACTGATGGTTGAAGCAAGGGGGAGCCAGAACTGTTTTCCATGTGAAGTATTAGAAATACTAATATGGGAAATTGCTTATGAAATCATTACCCGGGTTCCCATTAGTTTTAATTTGTCTTAAGTGGATTTCCATTTTCTCATGGACTGACCAGATGTTCTGGATGTTCGAAATACAGTAACCCACCAAAAGTGAGCGAAAAGGTGCCAAAAAATGGGTCACCATCCATGTCAGTCTGTCTTGGAAGAGAAGATGGCAGATTTGATGAGGAGTGGTTCCGATGGGAGGAAGAGGGACTGACCTCTAGGGGGCATTTGTGCTGAGTAAGAATTGAGTCTCTGGTCCCGCCCCGTTTTAGTGTGGGACATTCGCCTCGTTGAGTGCAGTGTGACATGACGCCCTGAAGGCCCGGTGACGGCTTAGCTCATTGGATCTGTGGTGGTGGCGGCCAACCTCCTAAAATATGTTGTTTTTTTCTTTTTTCCTTTTTTAAACAGATTAATGAGTGGACTTTCCTGCTCGGATTATGTTTTCTAAGTGATTAATCAAAACCAGGACATAAATGAGTGTTGGTCTGACCGCAAGGATTCTGCATGTGCTGGAGTGAGGCTCTCCAGTCAGGAAATGCGTCACTGTCGACAGACACTGTACACTAAACAAACGGTCCCTTAAAGGCACGCATACACATGGCTAACAGCACAGAGTATTACGGTATAAACCGTATGTTCTGTTTATACGTTATATGAATAAACTCACTGTTTTATCCCGGGTTTGCTGACATTTCGAGTCATTTTAGCTAACTTTTCAGTCGCTTCTGACAAAATCTCTCATCTTCTCTCTTCCGTTCACTTGGCCCGATTTACATGTGTCATTGCCGTCCTCTCACCCACGTGCCTCTGCCCGCCTCGAGGGCACTGTCACACAGGTGCCCGGAGCTCCCTCAGGGTATTGTCGGATTTAAATGCATGCAGTCAGCACGCGTTGCAAGTCTTCCGGCCGTACTGTGATCATGCTGCCACCCTAACCCCCCACCCCCGACACCTCCGTTCCCCCTTTTGTTTTGTAACCCCCATCATCTAACGTAAGCCATGTATGAGCTCTGCACTCTGACAGCTACCTGCCGACCTGAACGAGAGACCTAAAGATGCACCTCGGCAGTCATGTTTACAGGCTGTGTTGCGGTAAGGGAGGGCCTGGTGGAAGGAGTCAAAGTAGCAAGAAGATAACGCTGCCTCCGTGAAAACGCCTCTCCTGTCGGACTGGAAGCAGGGAAGAGTCAGTGCTAGTATTCTGCTCTGTTTTCTTACTTCCACATCAGCAGTAGCAGGCTGTTGTTAAAGGCCTTCCTTTCTGCAAGCCATAGAAGCTGAGGAGCAGTAAAGTGGAGCCGGTCTTCTCGTATTTTTCAGTTTCAGCTTTAAACATAAATGGCTGTACATTTGGTCATGTGACAAGGTCACTCTGGCTGTGAGCTGGAAGGACGGAGGAAGTGTCACCTTAATTAAGAGCTACAAAAATCAGGATGGCATTGAATACGATTTTCTATAAGTGAAACGGGGAAATAAACATTTGGGAAGGTGGACTCAGTGAGCCTTGAAGTGAACCCTTGTAAAGACATTTAAATGTTTCATGGGGTGGTAAGTCACCTCAGGGGATAGCACTATTATCTCCCGCCTTGAAGATTTCGGGTTCGAATCACCCATACACTGGGTTTATGTCCAGCCACTCCGGTTTCCTCCCACCCGCAGACGACTATCTGGCATCTCTAAATTTCTCGACGTGTATGCGCTCTCTGCTGCGTGGGATAGGCTCCAGAGCCCCCCGTGACCCCCCGACCAGAATAAGCGGTTGGGAGATGGATGGATTTTTGCCAGAATGCTCACTCTGAAGATTACCCCGCATGCCAGTCTGACATTTTAAACTTCAGAATGTGACTCCCGATAATCTGAGCCTATACTTTATGGCGCTCTGCTCATGTTGAGTGAGCTTCCAGTTCAGGATAGTCCATCCATGTTCAGTGGTATTCGGTTGGGCTCGCATCTGCTGCATGCCTGCCCGATTATTCACACTGCCCCCCTTAACTCCCCCAAAAAAAAAAAAAAAAAACCCAGAACTTCCCATTTAAGCATGCAGCTTTGCCATTTCCTTTGAAAAAGCGACGGTTGCCAAGTAACGTTCCTCTGGAATTGACGGGGGCGGCTGACGCTGGCTTGTGATGGCCGGTAGCCGAGGGGCTCCGGTGACGCGGAGGCCGGTGAGTTGTGCTCAGAGTGCTCCTGGGCTGGATGAAGACGGTGAAGATCAAAGGTCACCACCCCCCCAGGGTGCTGGAGACAGCTGGCAGAAGTCTGGCTCACTCGTGAATAGTCAGTCAGAGGACTGAGTCTTTGGCAATGGGGAAAAAAATAAAGGAAACATTGCTCCAGTAAATCTTTCATCGTCTTCATCCGCCTCAGTTGTCTGTTCTCAGAAACTGCTTCCTGTCTCATCTGCTGTGTCATTATTACTCTGGCAGTAGCCTATGGATATTCTCAGTTCCCAACACGCCTGTATTGACACCTCCTTCCCCCATCGGTGCATCTGTGGGAGATGGGGTCTGGGGTCTCACGCATCATCATGGTTTGCGGCCGGCCCAAACGTGTGAAGCCCTATCGTTACCGTGAAAGACACCAGCAAGGGCAGGATTCTTATTGACAGCAGCCCATCTTTCCCTGGTAAATAACAGCTACTTCGTCGCCGCGGAGATTGCGGTCTTCCCTATGGACAGGATAACTACTTGGATTTTGCTGATGCGTATTGTTGGACTTATCACTCCTACTGCCAAACGGATGCCGAGATCATGGATGTCGTTTGCCTCGCGGTGCCTCATAGTCTCATAATGTTTATATATAAAATAATGTTGATTCACTCAAGTCCTGGGGTTACAGAGAGACGTTGATTATCCTCTGATAATTATTTTGTCTCAAATTAATACTACTTTAGGGATTCGTTTCCCCTTGGAGTTTTTTCTTCAAAAATACATATCGAATAATCATTCAAATAAGAAACTTTTATTCTTTTTTGTATTAATATTTTTTGTGGGAAAAAGCTAATTAGACCACTACTAAAAGCTCTAATCACCTTAAGACTGTTTAACTTAATTTGGCTGCCTTTCCCTCAGGTCACACACAGAAATCGGAGGATCCGTCTGAGAGCCACTTCCCATAGTTAAATCTGAGCCCCCTCCTTCCGAAAATATGCCGTTGGACTCTATTAATGATTTCATCAGCCACCGCTGGTCGGTATTAGCGCGAGATTCCAGCTGCGTTCCCTCGCGGTTGCTCAGAGGTGAGAATGCCGGAAAGAGCACACACACAGTGCCCCGTGAAGGTGGGCTGAGATTGTTATCTGGTGGGGGTGGTTTAAGCTGGCCTTCTGTCAGCTGACCGTGCAGTGGGGGTATATGGTACTCCTGGGGTCCACATTGACTGCATGCTTCAGGATTCCCCTTCCCTCCCCTACCTGACCCCTGTGTGTGCCATCATCGGCGGCCCAGTACCCAGCTACCCCTCAAGCTTTTCAGCCCAGTTTATCTGCCAAACTTGGCTATCTGGTGCCATCTCTGAGCGCCACATGTCATTGTTTGCTTTCATGTCTTGCATTGGCGGGATGAATAAGTTTATTTAACTTCCTTCATCCAACCTTGGCATTACGGTTTTAGTCATCAGTACCTGCTGGGGCCTCCCTCGTCCCCCCCTTTAGCCCCCGAGTGGGCTGCCCTTGTCCCCACTGCTCTGCCCCCAAAGTCCCATCACCAAGCTTCCCTGTGCCCTTGTTTATTTGGTGCATATGTCTGTGATGCAGGTTGGCCTGGCCACAATGTTGGCGTTCTCATGTTCTCTTGTACATCCTCACCTACCACTAGCTTCATTTTGGTCGTCTTTTGGAGCCACACCAATACATGACCATACATGTCACCAACAATGTGAACAATGAAGAGGATCCAAAATCAAATTATAGGGATCATCAATGGAGATACCGAGGTTGATGGCCTCGTGGTCCATCATTTTCATCTCTCTGCCCCGCCTCTCCTTTCTTGTGAGTGTATGCCTCCCCCCCAAACCCCATTCCTCTGACTCTCTAACTCGTGTGCTTTCAGTTGAATGCTGACCTCCAATGAAGTTCATTAGGCTGGCTGTTTCTGAGCTCCATTCGAAGGCCCCATGTGGTGCAGCTCCTAGCCATGCCCACCGCACCTGCCCCTGCGGCACCCGTATTATAGATTGGTGTACCCAAGGGATAATTTGCTTTGCAGGGAGTACACCAGAGAGGTGGGACCCCACCGAAACAGCCACAAGGGCTTTGAGTTCCCAGCTCTCCATAGCTGTGGTTTAGCCATCCCAACCGTAAAATTTCTGAGTGTGCCGTGTACTCACCAGTACTAACCTTAGAGGAGCAGTCTTCCAACGGGAGCCATGGATCTCCCAATGGAGGCTGGCAGGAGTCCCGTCTCGTTCCTGCCTTCAAACCCCTATCTTCCAGCTGCCACCTATGGGAGTCAAATTCCAAGGATTTAGATGGACACAGAACATAGCAACAGGCACGGATCTGTATATGTCACAGCTTTCCTCTTTTCTGTGTTGATGGTCATTTGGAATTCTGGGAGTTATAGCAGGTATCTGGCGAAATCCAACAGAAAGTTGCTGACGCCGGCTGATCTGAAGTGGGTTTGTTTTTGTTTTGTTTTTTTTTTGTTTTTTTAATTTTGATTTGTCATTCATACTGTGCTTTTGTTTGGAAAGTGCTGCTACTGAGTGTCAATGATGCGTCTTCAAAAATCATTTGTCACCTGTGCTGTAAATCAAGCACCAAACAAGTCTGTTCCCTGTACGCTGCCCGGATGTCGTGGTGGGGGAGGGGGGCATTTTCACATCCTTGTAAATAGGAGAGTGACATTTAGAAGACAAAATGTAGTACAAGGAAGAGCAGATCTGCACTGTGCTGCTTTTAAATGCCAGCCGAACGCTGGCCATTGTGCTCCACACACAAGAACAAGATGGCTGAACCAAAGACGTTAAGAGCCGTGAAATACAGACAAACGCGTTGTGAGGTAATCAAATTAAAGATGGGGGCTTTCACTTCAGGCCAGGCTTGTGTCGCTGCTGAATCATCTAATCATCGGGGAGATTTCTCGCTGGATGTACACATATATATCCTCTCTTATCGAGGGCCCAGGATGCTCATGAACACCGCTGTGGGAAAGTCTCTGTGCTTTGAAACTCAGCTGAAAGGAAGGCGCGTTCCCAAGCTTAGCTTTGAGAGAGGTAACCGCGAGTGCATGTGTCAGGTGGCATCCGGGCACAGCACGTGTTTATGGGATGCATGTCAGGGCTCAGATTTGCCTCGTCAGATGAAATCGCAGATTCTGCACAAAGAAGAGGAAACTTCCTGTTACTTCCAGTTATACATGCGGCTCGAAACAAATAGTAGATATAAACTGAACAGGGCTTTTCTTAAAAATGGTAAGAAACTGAAATTCATGCTGTTGTCCATTTCGCTTTCAGCGATGCGCAGCAATCAGTTTCCTGCGAACCCGTTAGGCAGCCGACATGCTTCTACGACATTCTCCACGCAAGAGAGGCCTCAGCCAGGCCTGATTTCCACCGGGCCGATCCCCGGAGGGGTCTCATCAGCAGCATCGGGTGCGACGTGCCACTGAGATACAGTATCGGCGTTCAAGCACAGATTCACGCGAGCTGAGCATTAATTAAACGACCCCCACCGACCTGTCCGCTACGGCGCTGCGCTAGTTGTTCTGGGTTTTGTGTGAGGTTTTCTTTCGTCTCCCCCGCCACCCCCAGATCGCTAGCGCCTGACTTGTGTTTTCGCTCACTCGGCTCCCTGGGGGCGGGGATAATAAGCTCCGACCCACCGCCGGGCAGCTCGTCGGGAAGCTAATCTGCGTCGTGAAGCTCACAAATCCGGCTGAGAGTTCTACTCGTTATCCCCCTAATTAAAACATGTGGTAGCGCACCCATAAATACATTACCGCAAGTACGAGCGCGGGAGGCAAGCTCAGGGGCTCACTGTTGCTTTTGGCAGCTGGAGCCTCCCACCCCAAGAGGGAAGAGGTGCCGGATGGAGGTGGGAAGGCAAGTGGTGAGATTAGCGGAAAGGAGGGCCGCCGGCAACCCAGTATCTCTTCCTCGGTTTTGAACCTTAACGAGATTGTTAACGGCCATATAAATGTCCTCTACTAGATGATATTTTACGTGGGGTTATGTTGCATTTTGCAGGTCTTACCCCTTCGTCAGCTCACTGCGAAGCTATTTCCTGCAGGCCACACTGTTTCTCCGAAGGCAGATGGAGAGGAGTGGAGGCCAGAGCCACCCTGATTCCGGAATATGCCGACAATGTGCTCTTCTATTTGGGGGAACTTCGGTATATTTTACCGATGGTTTGTCAGGTGATAAAAACAGACTGCACCAGAAGAGCAAGGACAGAATCTGCAGCCGGGGTTACAGTTTGACCGTTGAGTCACCCCGATGGTTGTTGTTTTCCTGCCTTTCTTGCTTTGTTTGCTTGTTTTACTTGTGAACGTCAAGGAGGGGCTGCATTTACCTGACAGCCCGGCATGAGATGCCGCCCCCCCCCCCCCAGAATCTGCCCTGGGGGGGCATGGTTAACAGACCAGCACCAGCTCACTGGAGAGTGCCCCGCCCATTTCCGTTGCTCTGAACTGCAGTGCGGGAGACTCTCCACCTGAACCACCCCGGGACCCGGGTTCTGGCTGTTATGGATGATGAATTGTGCTTTAGTTTAGCCAGAAGTAGGACAGATCGATCAAAGTGGCAGGTGCCCCCCGTGATGTCTGGCTCTCAGAAAAGGAAGGAGGGAGTGAAGTGAAAGGAAAGATGGTGTAAATGGAAGAGTGGAAAAGAAAGACAGGCGAGAAACACAATAAACACTGCAAACTTTCTTGGTGCTGCTTCAGGACGGTTGCACTGTACTAGAGCCAGCCTGGGTATCAGAGCGGTGGCAGTGAGTGAGGGTGTGTCACGGCTCAGCCTGGTCCCCTTGATGGGCCCGCGGTCACCAACACCAGTCTACCGTAGCTCGACGCAGGTTGCCGTGTGACGGCTTGTCTAATTAAGCCGGACTTTGTCCGGCTGCCTTTAAATACGGCCGCAGCTGAGGGCCGCTGGTTTGGTTTTGGAGCCGTGCTTTGGGATGGAATCGGCAACAATAAAGGTGAGGAAAGCAGATGAAAAGAAAAGAACAATTAACACGATTCCAGCCACGGCACCCCTTCGCTATTGCTTGTTATTTATTTATTTTTATTTTTTTTCTTTCTTCAATATCAACCACTCCTCACCGCTTTGGGATGAATGCTGGTTGGCCCCGCGTTTCCGGGCCGACTGGGGAGCGCAGGAAGCTTTCTTAAATTAATTATAGCTTAGTATCAACGGGCCCAGTTTATAAATTAAATTCCCTGACTCTGATTTTATCGTGAACGTGTGAGAAAACAAAAGATTGATTGCAGCACTGGAAACTGCGATCGTCATCTCCAGCTTCAGCTCCATCCCCACCCGCCAACATAAAGCGAGAATTCTGGCCCGGCAGTAAACATTTTTCCGAAGAGTGGTTGCACTAATGATTGATATCACTGTGCCACAGAGTACAATCAGTCACCGTAATGACGTCGCTTAAAATATGGCCTGACGTAGACCACAATGATGGAGAGTGGGCCCCGAGCTTCATTAGCATGTGGTAAAGATAGATGACCCAGATAAACGGTCCAAACTTTATTGCTTCCGTGTGGCATGGAGTGTGGAGGGGGCGGGGCTTAACGCACCTATCATTCCTCTCAACAACACCGCGGAGAAGCTTGAGTTTCTGACTGTCTTTGACATTATTGCCTCAGTCTTTCCCCCAAAACCCCACACCCCCCATACTGAAAAAAAGAGTTACCCAGCTGGCCCTGGCGCCACTGACCGGGCATGGGGGCGTTGAGTGGTGCCACGCTAAATCTTGGTAAAGAGCACTTAGCTGCCTGCGCGCGGCACAGCATCTGTCAGGGGCCATCAGCAATTCCTTTTATCTCCCGCCAGGTCGCCTCCCCCCTCCTCACCCCTGCATGAGTCCAGAGAGCTTCTCTCTGCAAGCGTTTGCCCTGCCTAATTATCTCATCTCCTCCTTTATTTATCGTGATTGTGAGAACGCCTCTCAGGGGGTGGGGGAGGGGGCAGGTGGCATTTTAGAAAAAACAAGAGAGAACTGTTTCACAGTACAGTTTACTTTGCCAAGCTCAGGAAATACGTCTGTGATGTAGCATTGCCTCATTTGAATATTCAATCTCATTGGCTGCTCAATGAAGCTCAGATGAATTAAGGGACTGTGAAGTTGTGCCAGTGTACTGGGCCACGTGTAACCTGCGATCTTTCGATCGCCACCCATAATTCACTTGTGGCACAACTTTGAGCCCGAGGATGAAATGGCGCCACCCCAGGTTAAGGACACGAAGAGAACTGCAAGCAGACTGGCCTGAGGAAGATGCAATGGGAGTTCATATTAGAAACGTATAATCTTTATGCATTTCGGACCCTCATAAGGCGTGTTTTCCAGCTTTGTTGAGATCTGAGGTTAGGTAGCAGTCTTACGTGTCGTTTTCTCCGGTGGGCATTATCTGATATACTTACCATTTAATTCCTTTCTCTACCCCCCAATGCAGAGGGAGACGAGACTGGTGTGATGGACAGCCTGATGGAGGCGCTACAGTCTGGCGCCGCCTTCCGGGATCGACGGAAGCGGACGCCACGCAATGGTAAGCTCCTCTGTCCCAAGGCAGCAAGGACAAGGTGCGAGGGCTGTTCTGGATTGGGATGGATATGTCTTCAAGCTCCACCCACTTCATCGTCCTGTCTGGCATCTTGGCTGAAGCACAGAATGACCTGACCTGGAGCACTCTCACCCAGATCACGCATGTGACTGGAGGGTAGGGGGGTGTAGGTGTTGCCCCTGAAAAAGCCCGCTGCATGACGTGTCTGTCTGTCTCTCTCACGCTCTCTCTTCTCCCCCTTTTCCTGCCCCCTACCCTCCTCTGTTCTGCCTCATCGATGCTGCAGGTGATCAAAGCCCCCCCAGTCCGGGGCCTCAGTTGTCGGGTGCTAACCATGGTAACGGAACAAATCCGGCTCTCTGGTTACCCTCCCGCATCCCCATCCTTGTGGGCTGTCTGCACCTGGTGATACAGGCGCTGAGATTCAGGTCGCCCAGTAACCACCCTGTACCGCTAAACAGCAGTAACAACGACCCCTGTAGTCACAGTCTGGCAGTATTAATATTAATAACAATAATAATATCCAGCATTCATGTGTTTGTGACCTGTTTAACATCTACAAACAACCCGTTTTTAATTGGCTCCCACATCCTGAAAAGTTAAGTTACTGTTTTGATTTGAGCCTAAATGACATGACCCAACTTCCTCGCCAGAAAGGTTGTTAACAGCATTGCGGAAAGACGCTCGGAGTCATGTAGAGGCATTAGCTCTTCAGTTTTCGGTCCTGTAGTGAGAGACCGGGCGCACAGTGACCGACTTCATTGTTTTAACGTGGAGAGGCGGGGATGAGACAGCGGAAGAGATCCCTTTGCTTAATCACATGGATGCCCTGGTTGTTTTAGTGGGAGTTCAGACGCTCCTCTCCCCCACATTGTCCCTGGTGCTGCACAGACCTGGTCTCTACCTGCCTGACTAGCCAATACCCAGCACCTCCCTGGCCACACACTGCGATTCTTTCAGGTCTGCTCTGATGCAGCACTTCTGCACGTTCCGTTCCTTGTTAGGGATGTTCCTGTGGGGCTTCGAGGGGTTTATCGCCTTCGTTAATTGCCGGGCGCTGCCCTTCTCTTCCTCGCTCTTCCTTCCCCAGCTTGGCATTCTGCTTTAAATGTCAGCTTCCGCACAGTCGCCCCAAAACGCTTCTTCTCTAACGGACTGTAGCCTTTTCGCGCCCTGGCCTGCATTGGCACCGCACCGCCGAAATGCTGTTTCTCCGCGGCAAGGCTCTGAGGGACCCTTGTGCGTGTGTGTGCGCGTGTGTGTATTTGTGTTCGTGTTTGCATTGGTGTCCAAGTATGTGGTTGTTGAGTGCTTGCTTGTTGGGGGTGTGTTTGTGTGGGTATGTCAGTGCAGGTGTGTGTGCGCGTGTTCACCTGTGTGTGTAGAGCGAGCATTCGAGTACGTCACACCTGTGTTTTCACATGAGTGGTTGTGTGTTTATTTCATATTTACAATTATTAGCAAGCAGGTGTGTCATTTTGAAGAAATATTGACTGTTAATGTAATCCACAACAGTTCATCAAGATGGATAGAAAATCCAGGCAATGAGGATAATTAAAATAAATGAAAACGATTCAAGCAAGGTGTCCCCAATCTGTAGGGCAGAGTGCAGTCATACAGGCGGTGATTGGGTCTGCTGTCACAGATGCTAAAATGCGCATTCGAGGCGTCTATGGGAGCTTGAGTCTCGGCCGTGTAGTACACCCGTATGTTCTGAGTCATTGCGGAAGAATGGGGGGGGGCAGCAAATGTCAGTCTGCCTGCCGCATGGCCTTTAACTCGTGACAGATACTACCACGCAGTCGTGTGCTGTGTTCTTGCGGGCGTCTCGCTGTGACGTCTGCACCGCATGCATGTCGCATGGGCCTCTGGCATGGAATAGGGGCCGCCGGGTGGCAGTGTGTGCCCTCGGCACGGCCGACACCCAGGACGTCGGCGATGCTGGAGAGACCAGTGAAGCACCCCCAGTGGCCAGTCAACATCTGCACCCTCAGATGAAATCTGTATTTGTTTTTTTTTTGGGGGGGGGTTGCTGGAGAGACACTAAGATTGATGGGGCTCTGGGGTCCCCTTGCTACTGTGGCTCATTCTTCTGGGGGTTTGTTTCTGGAGCAACCCTCCCTGTACTGAACACAGAGAACCAATACCCCTGTTAATTAGTGAATCCAGCGTAGCGGATGGTTGTCTTTGTCGGGGATTGACGCCAGTCGGTTATGGTCATGGTGGTCTTGTGTGGACTGGTCTCATGGTGACGTCCCTATGGCTTATGGAGCTTTAACTACATGTTTGCGCAATAGTAGACAGACCTGCAAATTTGCAGTGCAACTCATATTTGAGTGCTGTTTCTCCAACACTGCATTCATTTGTAGAGTGACTGAGATAAACTGTTAAACATTACACCCCCCCATACAAACAAGCATTATTGATTGTATGGGACGTTAACCTCATGCAATTGTTTGGCTGAGCCAAAGACATGCAACAGGAATGAGCTGTTCGGTGTACAGGGAAGAGCTGTGCAGAGATGACCTCTGTGGGAATGGGCTGTGCTGGAGTGAGCTGTGTAGGAATGGGCTGTGCTGGAGTGAGCTGTGTAGGTATGGGCTGTGCTGGAGTGAGCTGTGTAGGAATGGGCTGTGCTGGAGTGAGCTGTGTAGGAATGGGCTGTGCTGGAGTGAGCTGTGCTAAATGAGATGTGCAGGGCCTGTGAAGTGTGTCAGTTGTCAGACAGGTTTTTATTTTCAGCTCAGTAGGAATTGGAAGGTTGAAATGTTTGGCGAAAGGTTAAGCCCCCCCCCCCCAATTGAACCTGAAATGGCAATTATTTGCGATCCTTAACTGTCACCTGCAGTTACGCATGCACCTGTCACTGCCCTCCCCTCCCATTGTGGCAGTCAGCCTCTCGAATCTGAGCAGAGCAGCTAGCTGCACCTTCAGCCCCACTCCTGGAAGCAGCCGGGACAACTGCACGTTCGTCCGAAACCCATCGATTTTCCGCCCCGACCTACCAGCTTCGGATGGGATATCCCAAAAGACACATCCATCAGTTTCCAGAGGACGGATCTTGGCTTATTTATTTACTGCCGTTCAAAGTCATTAAGATTGCCCCCCCGCCTCCCCCCCAGCTCAGTGTCCTACATCACCTTCAGGATTCTTCTCTTCAGAACTTTCCTGGCGCTTATCGGCTGCCCTGCGACTTTGACCGGACGGCTATCGGCTTACGTCCATTAAAAACAGAGATGCTGCCTTGATATAATATGTGTCACAGTTATGGGATTTCATTCCCACTGTCTCATCCCCCCTAAGTCCTGCAGTTAATTCACCACTGCCGACGGGCAAGCGGGTTCCTGTATGTTTAATGAAGATTAAATTACCTATTTTCGGTCATGAAATTTTAACGGGAGGGAAAGAGATGGATCGCTGAAGTAGGGTTGGGATGAGTGGGCCAAGGCACAGGCATGAGAGGGCTGGACAAAGACAAAGAACCCCCCCGCTACCCTGGGCAGGATGCTAATGAGCTCCCTCCCCTGCGTCGTACTGCCTGAAAGCCACCCCCCGTACACCGGCCATCTTGTCTAGAAGGTTCTATCAAGGCCTCGACTGATGACCAAGACGTCAGGCTCCACCCCACATTTGCCCCAGGGCCCCCGTCTCTCCATGGGGGGCAGCGGTTCCAGGGCTGGCTGCGTGCCGCTACCAGGTGGGCTTTTTATTGTGTGATTATCTGTTAGCGATAAAGCGGGCGGTCGTCCCGTCTGCCCGTTAGTGGTTTATTTAACAGCCCGCCCCATTCCCCTTGTCCAGGGGGCCGGCACTCAGGCTCGGTTTTTACCACGAGCATGTCAAGCTGCCGAAGGCCTCGTCCGCTGACGTGTTTGGTGGGTCGGGTTGGCGTGTTGGGACATCATCGCGGACGTGTGGCAGGCACACGAAAATAAGATCGCTGAAGATAAATGTAGTAACAGCAAATGGCACCGTGGCACCCCCCCGGGCTCCTGTCCTCCAGGTGCTTCACAAAGGGGTGTTGATAGATTGCTGTTTGTTCTGCAGCTCCCCAGGGGACCTACTTGGTGCTGGACAGGCTACTTTGCTGGGGATACTGTGCCCTGGGGGAAACCTGTTGGGGAGGCGGGATACTCACCTGCCCCAGACAGATAAGGCCACTCATCTTGGATACTGGGGGTGCAGGCTGCTGCTTCATCGTCCTTCACGTGGACAGGGAAGGACACCGGCGGGGGTAACATTTCTGCGGCTAGGCGTGCACCGAGATACGCCGCACCAGGCCATGCCAGCAGGCTGTCCATGCCAGGAGTTCCTGCAGTGGGGGGGGTCTGATGCAGTCAGCGTCTCTGTTGCGAGCAAGGCCTTGGTAAAGCGCCCTCGGCTCCGTGTGCCACCGACCTCTGTGGCCCCCGAGACTTTTGATTTCCGTCAGCACACGTGACGCCGCCAAAGTTTGACGAACACAGTAAGCCCCGCGTGTTCTGCGTCCTTCTGTCACTATGGCGACGCAGGGTTGCCTCCTGGCGTCAGACCTTTCTGGAAGGAGGTGGTCAGTCGGGCCTGCAAAGGCCAACCATCGGCGGGGCTTTTATCTGCCATTGTAGCTCTCAGCATGGGGTCAGGCTGGTTGACGGGCTGTGGGGGGGGCAGCGTCACTGAAGTCCACACTCCACTTTTTTAACGAACTGAATTTTACCTTTTCTTATGCCTGCGGTGTTTCCCGCCACTCCAGACAGCCTCAGTCCCGCTTAGCAGAAAGGTCGTTCAGAGTGCGGGGTGTCAGAATCCCATCAAAGGGGGAGGGAATATAAAATCTGCACTGTTTCGTCAAGACTCTTGCCTTATTGTTTTTGTTGATTTATTTATTTTTCTGAGCCTCACTCGGCTGATAGCATCTGCCAATCCAGATGGAGTCGTCATTCTGCTATCTAATGGGTGGGGACGGCATTGGAAGAGGGTAGCGAATGCAGACCCCGCCGGTTGAAGGATTGGCCTCATAACATGCTGACAGGATCCGCGGCACTTTCACACTTGCCTTCCAAAGACGAAGAGTCCTCGTGACAAATTAAAGCCAACTTATCACCCATTAGAGAGGAGGGGGACCACCTGACGACCCCGGTGACGATAAATAAAGCCATCGCGGGGTGGGAAACGAACGGAAGCTGTTCCATTCCACGTTAGCGTCTGTTACCGTTGACGAATAGCTTAGTGGCAACGTTAGCATTGGAGTGTGCGGCTTCTACCTCACGTGACATCTGCTCTGTCAGATTGATATTTTCATCTTCCACTTGCTGGGGGCTGCTACGTGTGTAATACAGTCACCAGAAGGGATGACGGGGGTCAGGGGGCTGACACAGTGCCCTGATTCAAGGCTAGCGGTGAAGGCTATGCCTGGGCAGAAGAGAGGTGGTGACCTGTTGGACCAAAATACTGTAGCCTTTAACTATTGGTCAAGATGGAATACCCATCCATCCTTTCTTTAGCCATTTATGTCATCGGGGGCAGCCCAGAGCACAAGGCTGGGGTACACCCTAGACAGGATGCCAGTAGGAGGAGTTCTGTTATGGTGATTTATTCTGTGTTTAGTGTGTGCAGGCTGAATGCTACCTCCATTTTTAATCAGACGGGGAATCCCGCTCCACTGCAATGTCAGAGCCTCTGCTGAAGTCTGCGAACATCTGTTCTCTCGACCCGATCGTGAATCATCTGGAAGCTGCTCAACGACACGGTGAAGGGGAGAGGGCAGGCGCCGCGACGTCTTCGGCTCTGTGTGGTGTTTTTTGCCATTCCAAGGTGATTGAAACCCAGCCCCCTGGCACAGTGGTAATTAACCAGAGGGGTTGACATTAACTGTACCCATCAGGCCTTTCCCTCACTCCTGGGATTCTGCCAACTATATGGATGACCACCTCCAACTGTACTGCCGCAGGCTGACTGCAGGGGGTGCTGCACAGGGGTTAGAGGGATGGGGACCTAGCTTGTCTTGATTGGGTTTGCTCTCAAGTCCTCTGGCCCTGTAGAGATCAAAATCAGATTCCTTCTGTGGAGTGGTGGTCTTAGCATTGGAAGAAAAATTGCTACCGGCCGGGTGCCATCGTCTCTGTAGTGTATTTGCTGCTACCGGCATCTTCTAAACAGCGACTTAAACACGGCACGTTCAAGGTGCGGCGCCGGTTCGTGCTCATTAAGGCTGTCCGGGGGAGTTTTTGGCGGCCCCGTTGTTATTTCCAGCTCACAGTCATGACCCATCGACGTCTTTTGCCCCTTCCTTAAGCCTGCCCTAAACTTACTCATTCTTATGGGCACCCTTGCGATATATTGATTTTTTTTTTTTTATGCTCACCATTTCTCGGGAGAAGATAAGATAAATAAAGTAGTCCTGGCATCTTTATTTAACATTACCCAGTATAAAGAAGGACAAAGTCAGCATCTGAGGAGGGTAACCCTGCGTCATGCACATTTCACTTCCGTTGTGGTGTAACAGCACGAGGGCTTTGTGCCAGTGTGTAATGAGGTGTGCTTTATCCCGTCTGGTGGTATTTAATGATATCTTTTACAGTTGGGCTGCAGTGGTGAATGGGGGTTAGCCTGAATTAAAACCCACTTTAATTGTGGCTGTTGTGTTTGACCCAATTAACCCCTGCTGTGCTTTTTCCCCCAGCCGAATCGGTAACAGCTGAGGAGCTGTCTTCGTGCTCTACGTCGCCCCCTGCTGAAATGGCTTAGATCAGGCTTTGCGTTCCAGGAAGTGAGCCTTTGTGGGTTTGGGGGGGATGGGTACGGTAGAGGACTGTGATGGGAATGAGACACGCTTGGCCTTTCTCGCCTGCATCCACATCGTTTGGCCGTCCTTTTCAGATTCCTTCCTTTTCAGTGTCTGCCATCACAGCTGAATGGCCGTCCTCACCTGGGAATCGACTGAAAGTGGAGAGGGTATCACCATACACATTTAGAGCTGCATTTTGGCAGCGCTGCAGTGATGGAGGTGATCGATTTTGCCTCTCTGGCTGCTGGTACACAAACCTCCCTCCAGTTCTTCGAGTTTGTGCACAGGGGGCGTTGCACGGATGACTAAGTGGCCAGAACTTGAGTATCGATGAAGAGAGCAAGGCTGAAATCTGAGTAACTGCCGTGCAGCCCGTTTGGCACTGCATGCCACTTAAGAGCATGGCTGGGCTTACTGCTGCTATGTGTCAAGCACTTTTTAGCAGACACACCCACAAAGCCTTGCTGCTTTTCAGCTGACCTGTGAAAAGGAAGGGAAAGGAAAGAAAGCTTGGGGCTCCGGGAGGCAAAGACCAGCTTGCTGATCCGGGGGCCAGAGAGGATGGGCCACTTACTGAGGAGGGGTATGGGGAGCAGACCATTGATCGGTGTGGGCCCCGGTAGTTCCCCCCGCTGCTCCTGTTTGGAGGGGGGCGGGTTGAAGAGGAATAACGTCAGTTAATATTTATCCTATTGGTCGAAAGCCTGCCTGTCATCCTCAGCTCCAGCCTGCTTCTGGAAAACTCTGCCAGAGTTCTCAGGCCCATCCTTCTACTCTCACTGCTCTCCTCTCGTCCCAGAGCGAAATTCCTCCTGACAGGACTCCATCACTAATGCTGACGAACGCCCGTTTGCGGGCCGCGCAGCACTTATTTATTTATCCGTTCACCCGCGCCACAAGCCGTGATTATTTATTGATGGGGCGCCTGGACGTGACGGTGAATTTCCATTCGCAGAAAAAAAAGCCAGGGCGGGAGCGGAGGAGAAAAGGGGCACATCTTTCAGGGACTGCTCACCTCCTTGTGGAGAGGCTTCAACGTTCCAAATCGGTATTCCACTCCAGTAATAGAAAATTGATAGGGGCTATTTATTAGCTTAGGGCTAATGCTGCAGGTTTGCCCATCCCTTTTTTTTTTTTTTCCTTGGTTAACTTAAAGATGATTTTAGCGCTGTGATGTTCCTTCAGGGAGGCTGGGGGGGGTTGTTAGCTCTGTGCTTGGCATTAGACGTGCTGTAGGCATTTCTGTTGGTTAGGTTCATGCTATGGTCCTAAATAATATACAGTTATTTAATAAATGCTTTTGTACAGAGTAACATAGATTTGAGGAAAGCTTGGAGTCAGGAAGCAGGGTCAGCCAGCATCTCTTACTATTTTTGCAGCCATGGGATTCAAACCCATGACCTTTCGAACACAAGCAAATATCCCTAATTCCATTGTCTAAACCCTGCCCAGTGAAAGCTTTTCCAAACAGCTCTTGCCTGTTTAATTGACTGGGGCTTTGCCACACAACAAAGAAGATCATTTGGCGATCCAATCCCCTGGAGTATCCACTTGACCTTCGACCCCTAAGTGGCACTCACTCCTGTAAACTGGACACTAAAAGCCAAGTCCCGCGACCCCTGTGGGCTCCCAAGAAGCTTAATTTTTCCTGCAGCAAATGTGGGGGCTGCGATTGCCTAGGGGACTCCGGGGGAACCAGGCCATGGTCCTGGGCTGAAGGCTTGTTTCGGTCTGACAGTATGTGAAATAGCCTTGGCGTGAGGTTAATGAGGCTTCAGACTACAAGACTGGCTTAGCAGCCCTTAGCAGAAGGTCTGAGGGGCATTAACACCAACCCCCCAAAGGCTTGTCTTTATATATGTGTGATTCCATATTCCAGGGCTCCTCAGCCACAAAATTTACATTTGTATTCCATCAAGGTGCCTATTATTTGTGTGTCAGGTTAGTTTATACATATATATAAAACGGAAATGTATTATTTGAAATGTGCTTTAAATGTAAAAGTCTCTCTGGAGAGGCTTGGGGGGGTGCTGCGAGTTCAAGAGGATCACTCAAAGTTCAGTGGATTCACTGAGCACGCTAAGTGACCTTTGGCCCCCGGGGGGTGCATCAGGGAGCGCAGGACTGGAATGGGGTGGGATTGGGGTTTACGTGGTGACGGCTCACATGGCTTCACCCACTTTTTTTTCAGTGCCGCTTCACTTTAACTTGGGTGGAGCACGGCCTTCGGCACACAGCCGCGGATGGGCCTGTCGCCCGCGTGTGCATCGGTGTGTGCGCGAGTGAGATTTGATTAGCGTTAAGCCTGCACTGCACCTTATGGCTCCTGCCATAAGTCATATTAATAGCTGACCATCCTTCTCCCTCAACGTTTTCATTAATATGTTTATGGCCACAGCGGCCAAATGGATTTCCTTTAGCGTACTTTGAAACTTTAATGGCGGTCGATGAGGCGGACAGGGCCCACCCCTCTATGCTTTCCTCGGGGGGGTGGTGGTGGTGGTGGTGGTGGACAGCGCTTGCTTACTTACCCTAAATAATGGAGGAGACGAGGCAGCCTGCTGGAGATCAGACCTTTATGGTCTGATGGACAGCCTGCATCAGAGCCCGTGGCCTTGAAAATCTTGGACTCGTGCTTTCGTTTACCTCTTTCCTTTCGCTGACCCCTCGCTCATCGTGGGTCACAGTAAGCCTACATTCCATCCCGGGAATCACAGGATGCAGTACCGGCAATGACTTGGAGGGGGTGCTGGTTGATCTTAGGGCATGTGCTTAAGCATTGTATGTTTGGCCCTGCTCTGGAGTACTCCCTTAATCGCAGGGGCTCACTGGTAACCGTTCGCATCAACATGGAAAACAGCATGGCTGCCTGAAAATATCAGCGCTTTGTTGACGTCGATTATTATCTGCATCCGGCCGCCACCGAAATGTGGCTTTTCAGATCTAATAAACGGAAGCACCCGAAAGTGTCCCTCCGTTGTCAGTCATCTCGTCTCATAAAGGAAAAGCAGCCTGTGGCTGCGACCGCTAAGGCGGTCCGACCTGAACAAATCACTCCCAGGCACGGCAAAGACCTCAGTGAGGGCAGGCTGGGAGAAAAGGTGGGAATGAATGAAAGCACTCTGCCTTCCTGGGGGCCATGTGACCCAGATTTCTTCAAAGAGATACCGAGGGGGGGAGGGGCCTGTGTGCGGGTGGGGGCACTTCTTTCTTTCTGTGAGAATAAATGTAGCAATGAGTGCTCGGCGTCAAAGTGGGTTATTCAGAATGAGACAATGCCGGGATGTGCTCAACTGGCAGGTGGAAAAAGGGTGATTTGGGGGGAAATAATCTGATTTTGAACGGGGATGCTCTGTGGGGGAACAAAAGTGACCCCAATGTAGGGCGGGCTTTGAATGTTTAAAGCAGCTGAATAAGGGCTGCTGGAAATTTGGGGCCCACTGCACCCATGGCCTCCAAGGGCCCGGATTATCCCAGATCCATTGAGTCTCTTTTCTGGGTGGGGTGGCCGGTAGGACAAAGCCACATTCTCTTGGAGGGTTATGGGTGGAATGGGGGGGTGGAGTTACGCGAACGAAACGAGGGCGAATGTAGTAGTATGGCTGCTGAAGATGGAAACACCATGAGGAGGACGAAGGAGCTGGCGGCACGAGCTGGCGTTCCGCCCGCCAATCCACCCGGGAGAATCTTTCAGTATTGCCGGTGATACCATGCTGTTGCAGTTGAGACCCAGAAGTTCCGTTAGCACAAAGGAACCAAACTGTGCTTTTATTTTTCCCTTTGGAAATAACCCTCGGCCAGGTCCCTCAGGCACCGGGGCATGAAGATCCGAGGCAGGAATTTAATCGGAGTTTTCCGGAGGGCATCGGAAGTCTATCCGAAGTCCTCTCGTTACTCCGAAGAAGTCTGGGCTGTGCTGAACAGCAGAGTGCGCTATATTCTAATGCTGTCTCCCTCCGTTTTAATTACAAACGTCATTACGTTTTTATTTGTTTACGTGCTTGCCCTGATTGCTTCATTTGACA
>JAACJT020000002.1:22705084-22715567 GCA_009936485.2 Gymnarchus niloticus
GGTAGAGTGGCACAGGGAGAGAGGAAGAGGCAAAGGTAGGTAGAGTGGCACAGGGAGAGAGGAAGAGGCAAAGGTAGGTAGAGTGGCACAGGGAGAGAGGAAGAGGCAAAGGTAGAGTGGCAGTAGTAGGCCCCACCCATGTCTCGTGACGATGACGACAGGCTGATGTCATTAATAAGCCTTAATACCAGTTCCCGGGGTAACGGCTAATTTCTCCTGGAGAGAGGCTCTTCATTAAATGTTGATTTTCTGTCATGAGGAATCCCTACCAATTTAGCAGCAGCCACGTTCCAAGCCTGTGCCTCTCTTCATTCGTTTATTTGCTTTATTTCATCACTTATTTAATCTACAGCACAATTTTTTACCGTTAATGGCAGTGGTACAACTCATCAAGCAGTGACAGGTCCCATCCGGCTGGCTCTCTCAGGCTTCTACAGAGTTACTGACAACATCGCCTGCTTTTAGAGCCCAGGTGCAACTGGCCTCGAATGGAGAAAGAAAAGAGAAAATCTCAATCTAGCGGTGTGTACAGGACGGTCAAAGACAGCCTCTGGCATCTCAGGGACCTGCTCTCTGTTCACAGGGTTGGTGAAATCAGTGCAGATCAATCCAGGGGCTTCGCTCTAACCCCCAAAATTCAGTTTTCCCTTTTTTCTTTCTTCAAGAAGACACTTTGGGTCTTCGCCTTTCCACCAGATCCTCTCCCCCTTTATTCCATAGTGTTCCTTTTCTCCCCCATATTATTTCTGACCAATGACCTAAGACTGAAGGGTGGAGACACAGCAGGGGTGTAGCAGAGGGGAAAGGCTCGGCAGCTGGACCAGCGCCATTTGCGAAGTCCACGCTTGTTTGTGGCAGACCTCAGGTGGCGGCGAATGCCTTGAGAGGGACACCAGGCTGCACAATCCAGAGCAGCTGATTAGGTTGGGTAATAAAAGCCTACACAACACCCTTTTGTGAAGACCCCCTCATCGGTATTGAACCTGTGCCTGCCCTGTGTATCCAGGAGTTAAACACAGACTTCGATGTCTATGCTGAGTGCCCACCTTCAGCTGAACTGGTCTGCATTTCAGCTGAATTGTTTTGGTTTTAGGGGGCTTAAGATGTGCATCTGTGATGTCTGAGAGGTAGATCTAGAGTTTGGTGGACCTGAAATCCAAGATAAACAGGCTGAAGTGAGAACATTGTGTACTATTGATAGGATAGCGTGAGACTGATTGTCAGAGAATGCTGGGGTGTGCAGAGTCTGATCTTTGGCCACAGTGCAGTGCTGAGTGAGTCTTTGCACCTGCGTGTGCGTGTCTGCGTGCACGCATGCTCGCGTGTGCCTGCGCGCATGCCAGCAACCCGCTGCGATGGGGCTGCCGGGGGCGCCGTGTAAACTAGGAAGCCAGCCGGCCCGCCAGATGTTAAGTCTCTCCTCGGGCCTGTCAGAGAATCCCGTCTCACCATGCGCTCCATTGCGCCCCTCAGAGGAAAAGTGGTGTCGCTTTTCTACCAGCATATAACCCCACTGCTACCCCCCCCCCCCACACACACACACACACACACACACACACACACACAGCCAGAGTTTGTGTCTGGCACCAAAATGCACTTGCAGCATCCGCAGTCTCAGCTGATGGCCAGCCTCTTCTTGGTAGCCTGCGCATGAACTTCTGGAACTCTGCAAGGGGTACTGCAGTTGTACCTTTAATAATCCTCGTTAACTCTGATTGTTTCAGTTAGCATCCAGTTGAAATAAGGAGATGGGGCAATGGAGAAGGTTAAGCCATGCCAGTCATTCTGGTGTGCATTAAGTCAATAAATAACGTACACTGATGTGGGTAATTAAGGTCTTTGTGGACCTGCTGTGTCTTGACTAATGACTGTGACCACTGGAAGTAGGTTCCACCGGAGGCAAAATGCCAGAAGAAAGGTCAGGTCCAGTGGGGTGATCCATAAGTAGCATACACCAGCAAAGAGATTCTTATGCCATAATGTCAGCCCACATTGCTTAAGTGGTGAATACCATCACCCCCTACAGGAGGCGGTGGGAATTTCCATCCTCTTGGCACGGCCAAGGGGACAAGGTATTCCTATTTGGATACAACAACATGAGAAGCTGAATCTGTGGGTTCGAGAGAGTCACAAGTCAGTCCAGTGTGCCAGAGCAGTGTCGCAAAACTTAGAAAACCCACTGCAGTGACATAGTAATCGCTTTACATAAGACACACTAGTTGTGAGGCAGAAGGATTTAGCATTTTAAAAAGTGACTGGAGCTCCCCCCACCTGCTCCCTTCCCAAAAAAGGACCATAATAAATAACAGCACCTTATACATGAAGGGCTAAAATTAGTGGCACATCGCCAGCAAATTACTACCTGCTCTGTAGAGTAAGGGGGGTCCTTGGCAGGTTCTGATTGGCTTTCCTTCTGTGTTCCCTCTGCGTTTATCTCTCTGGCTGGCAGACTCTACAGGAATCCCTATTGATAGGTGTCAGGCTGCATTACGGGGCAGCGGAAGCAAGGGGGGGAGGGAGTGTGTTTGTGCACAGGGTACTGCTGTCAGATCCAATGGCGGCGCCTATGTTGTGATGTGAAAGGTTGTTGTAGAGGGGCAGGACCGGTACCAGCAAACAGCCCCCCTCAGCCCAGCAAACACCCCTTCTTCACCCTCTGTTTGCAGTGACTCGCTGTGACACCAACCGCGGCTGGCACCCTCCCATGTGACCCATGACAAGTGCCCCAGCCCCCTGCAAAAGGCTGGGATGACCCAGTTTAGCACAGGATACTGCCACGTGTACGAAGGATTCTGAGAGACGATTAGCTTGTCTTGGCTAGGCTACTTCTCCAGAGAGGCTACGGTAACTTTTTAGGTTGGCTGCCAGGCTATGAGGGTGGAGCGTAGTGGGGTGGAGTGCAGTCCCTGATTGGCCTTCTCTCATTCTCATTCAGCCAAGCGGTTTTTGTGTGCTGACGTCACCCAGCTGGGAAATCCTGGCATTCGATTCCTAGGGCAGACCGGACACTGCAGCTAGAGCACATCAACGATCAAGGTCCCCTTCCAAAAATGACAGCTCCACTGTCACTATTTCGAAGACGTCCATCAGATGTCCCGTGTTTCTTTAGCCTAAAGGCTCTACTTCATGTTTCTCTGGTTAAAGAAGTTCTCCCCTAGTTTTGTTTTTTTTTTTTGAGGATGCGTCACCATGGGCGGACATAAATGAGTGATGAAGCATGTCTGTGAAGCACCATGTAGTACACTTTATTCAGAAACCATGACTTATTCATGGCTGCTGGAATCATGTTGTTTACTTGTTTTATTGAAAACCTCGCGGCTGAAGTGCTTGGCTGGGATTTTAGAGTGATCTCTGGAGGCCCCCCTACAGAATCCTGCTTCCTCATGAATAAATCAGCATGGATGAATCTGTAATTCCCCCAAAACTCATTGTCGCAGGGACCCTGTGTGGAGGTGCATTGCGGATGTGTGGTCCCTTTAAGAACAAGCCCCGCCTTTGGCTCCACCCCCACTCCCCGGCCATTTAGCTTAGGTACCCTCCGCCAGTCTGATGGGGGAGGTTTCAGTGCTGTGAATACAGCTGATTGCAACCAGCAGACCATGTTATGTACCCTATCCCACTGCCGTTTCGATTGATCAGATATAATTGGGAAGGGTCTGGATTCTTCACCCGTAATGTATCGCGAAACAGAAACAAAGTGAGGGGGTTGAAAAGCCACCCCCATATCTGCCGTTACCAGCTTCCCAACAGCGAGGAGGTGCCACAGAACCTCTGACATTCGTCAGCTACCTGTTAGGGAGGTGAGCCTGGCTCGGCGTAATTGGAAAGAGCTCTCAGAACCCAGATTCTGAGTGTGACGACTCTGTTTATTTGCTTAAATGCTTTCACCAACGTAGTTGCTGTCATCTCCCCTGTAAAGTTAGACCCATTAGCTATAAACAGAGGCATAATTCACTGGGAAAGGTCAGCCTGTATGTGCCCTGGCAATTCTGGTCGTGTGTCCACTCAGTGCTGCATCAGAACCGATCTCTGTGGATCGGGGTGACTTGGGCTGGACCCCCGACTGGCTGCCTATTCTTTATGGTGACCTGGTGGCACACCCTCGATCTGATCCCACCCCCAATGCCTCTGAGGCACTTGGGTATCGATTCCTGTGGACCTATGGTCTGCCCTGGTTGGGTTGCAGCCCCATCTGTGGGAGGTTACCAGGATTCACGTGGTGCATGCTGAACGCCGCTCGCGTTTGTTGTTTGTAAAACTGCGATCTAGTCTCGGAGTGCTGGGTGAGGATGCCCAGCCATGTTTGCACATGCCCACGGTAGGCTATCTGTGCCACCACAGCCCTCTGTGTGTCCTCCAGGGTCCCTTTATGGTTCACCTTCACTTTGATCAAACTTTACTTCGATCACAAATTCACTTATCGTGACTCCCGGCTTCCTTGCACTCTTTCCGATACGCTTGGAGCCGCGTTTCCTCTTAGCGACAGTTGTTCTGTTTCCGTGTGGCTTTCAGAGCATGTCCGGGCTTCCCTGGCAACAGGCCACCAGTCTGTAAAAGTATTCCTGCTCTGTGATGTTGGCTTTTTAAGTGTCCCTGGCGCGGCCAGATTCGCCATGACCTGAATCGGCCCAGCCTAGGTCATGCTTCTTATCATGATGCCTTTATGCAAACATCTAGAACTCAGTTAGGACATAGTGGTGGACATTACACGGAGCTGGAGTGTTACCCAATCCAGTACGGTCCTTGACGGTTTTATTCCCACGGTGACTCTGGAAACCGCTTTTGGCTGACTGGTTCCCCATTGCTTCTCCTCACTGTGACTTTCTTTCGACGCATCTGTGTCTTATCGGGATCAATCCACCGGTCCCTCTCTCATTTCCACGGCGATGACACGGAGTGGCGTGGCTTGATTTGGCCGGCAGCTAAAAATATCAGGTCTGCCTTCTGCGGCTTCCTCCACGATGACATTGGTGGCACTCAGAAATCATTTGCCATGCGTGGAGGAAAATGCAGTCTGTCTTTGAATGTGGAGGTCAGGGGTCGGAGTTTGGTATCGATCGCTTTGTGTCGCCATTTATATTTGTCTGTTGTATCTGGCTTCCTATCAGGGTGGGTTTTCTGTCTGCATCCTGCATTTTCCTTCCCTGTTGGTTGGGTGATCCATCAGACTATTTGCTTTATCACACTGCCAAACCATCCATTTTCCCATCCATCCGTCTGTCAAACTATATCTCAGTATCCATTTGTCTAACTATCTCTGTGTCCGGGTATCTGGCTGTCAATCATCTGGAGAGGGGCGGGGCTTCCTATCTCTGGATGCAGCACAGCACAAGAATGCAGAGCCAAGTCTCCGTGCTTCGTCCTGGTGTTTTGCATCTGCAGTAATGACACTCATGACTGATCACAGGGACCCTGGGTCAGGGTGGATGTCAGGTCAACGGCAGTGGTTTACGCCTCACTGCTGTTTTTCCAGTCCAGGATTACTGCTGTTACCGGTCTCCATTTCAGCCAAGGAGCAGGATCCGAATATGCCACTGAAATCCCTAGAGGTGTTGTTTTGGAGGGCGGTTTCATGTTGCTTTTGGTAGATCCACGGAAAATGGGTGTGTTTCCACTGTACTTTGGTGAAACCTTCCATTCCCCTGGGATCGATTGCCCGCTTCTCAGGGAGCCCTGTAAGCTCTGCCTACAGCTGAAATGGATCACGAAATGCTTTCCTGTATGAGTTTGACGCTGGGCCTCTGCCTCATTTCCTGAGCCCCTCCTCGCCTCATCTGGGTATGTCAACACGTTTTATCTCAGGTCTTACTTAGTACCCTGGAATTCAGTATTGCAATTCAGGATTGCTCTGTCAAGCACCCTGCACTGCTTCCGGTTCCGTCTCGGTCGAATCCGGAGATGAGCACTCGGCCTTTTCCAGAGCTTCTGATCGTCGTCTCCTTCTTTCCAGCCTATGTGTCGGCAGCGAACGCTTCGCGTAGCCCTCTCACCGAGGCGGTAATGTACTGCTTTCCTAACCCTAAAAAAAGCATTTGTTTATCGACATATGTAGTGATTTCCAGCTCTCCTGCATCGTATTGTGTACTGAGCTGTCAGGAGACATTACTCTCCAGCTTGGCTCCATTTTCAGTCATGGCGTGCAGAGAGGGGAACTGAACCGGATAATGTGGGACAAGGGTGGTGGGGGGGGGTCTCTGCCTGTAGCAAAATCTGTTAGGATGCCTTTTAAATGAGGGTGTAAACTCCAGTCTGAGGTATGGGCTGGGGAGGGTGATGCTTTCCCAAGGGTGGGGCTAAGAGAGGCAGCAAGAACAGGACAATCTGGGTCACCGGCACGCAGTCGGAGAGGGGGGCAGGCGCGATGCGCGAGTAGGCCAAGCAGGGCGAGCATCCACCTGGATACTGTCGCGTTCTGATTGGCCACCTTCGTCAGGCATGTCGTAACTGCTGTAGTCAGAGAGGGAGCAAATTCTGGCTTCCTGTGTGGCTCGGGCCGGCTCTCGGTTTGGCGTTCCATGATGGGGATTTCCTCGCCTTCGCAGGAGAACGGCAGCACGGTGCCCTGTTTATAAACCCGCCGAATGTCATGTTTGACTAATGAGGTGCGCGGTCTCACCATCAGCAGTGTTGTGTATTAATCAGGTGCAGCTGGTTCGCCAACCGTGCTGCAGTGCTGCCTCTCTGCTCCACGCGAGTGAGAACGCCGCCCCAGTCAGCTGACTCCTGCTATGGTGGCTTTAAACCTCCCACTGTCTGAGATGCATGTTTTCAGGAGGTCACCCGTTGCCCCCGGTCCTGTGACCTCCTTCTCTACCCCCCCCAATCTCATGTTTCTTTTCAGCTTGATACTACCTCCTTCCCTCAAAGCAATTACTCTTACCTTTGAGTCGGAGCCTGTAGTTTGTGGAAATAGCTCCCCCCACCCCGACCCCCGTCCTATTTTTCTGGTCCTCTCGTTTGAGGGAATGGCTCACGCTTTTGCACGGCTCCCGTCCTGGCAGAGAGACAAAGGGGCAACAGATGAACGAACAGATATTGGCTGTTGCATGACTTTCTGTATCGCGGTGAACTTGCTGTGTTGACGTGTTCTATTGTGCAAAACACTTTCATGGTTCTTATGGCGTTATCCTCTCTGGGGGGGGCACATTGGCATGTGGGTGTCATGTAGGTGGGTGCTGATCTCTGTCTGTGTGCTTGGAGTGGGGTTTTCCTGTGCAGGTTTGTGTGTCTTTGTGTGATTGTTTGCAAGTGCCTGTGTTTCTCTGTGTTTTGGCATGTGCATATGTCATGTTGTGTATTTGTACAAGTGCCTGTGTCATGTTGCAGTGTGTGTTTCAGCAGCCGCCTGTCTCCATGTGTATGTTTTTACAGTCAGTTGCTGTGTGTTTGCAGATGTCTGTGTTGCTGTGAGAATGCACAGTTCACCAGTCTCGGTTCTGTTTTGACCAGAGTCCAAGGAAATGAAGAGTGTAGCTTTTTATCAGTTTATCTCTTCTTCTGACTTAAGCAGAGGAGTAAGACTCACTTTGGATGACGTTCTCCTTACTCCTACATATGCCAGGGGTGGTAAAACATCAAAGTGTGTTTCAACTCAGTCTACGGGGGGGGGGACCAAAACATTAAACCAAAATGCGCTGAGATACGCTTAATCACTTAACCTCAATGCGTTCTTTCGTCACATATAATCAAGTATATTTACATTCATTTGATCCTGGAACGACAGCACCAAGGTTACTAATGGGGGCTGCCCGATTTATGCCTGACTTTAACATCATAAAATGTGGGCAAATGGACCCAGTTTACCACTGATGATGTAATTGGCTGCAATTACTAAAAAAAAAAGATGACAGCAGCATACATTCCATTATGTCATTTAATCCGTCCGCGAGCGTTTGTGGGCAACGCTGCGCCATATCTGCCGATCGCGGCGTGGCGTTAGGCCCGGCGGGGGGCTTCCAGCCAGTCGAGCGAGCGGGAGGGGAGCGTGAATATGAAGATAGTCACTTAGTGCTCAGAGCGTCTTCTGTTCCTCTTACTGCCCCACGTTTAGTTGTCTACTCCCCCGGCGACGGGGCTGATTGCGATACTGCCACTAAATAGATTGATGTCACTTTTGCCTCGTCTCCTTGACACATTGCTTAACTCTTGGAAAAACAATGGCAGCCTTTAGCATTTAATTAAGTTCTGGAGTGCAGGCATTTCCCCACTGTAACCCAGAATGTTGTACTTACTTCTTGCCCCCCCCCCCAGATCTCTTTTGCTCCTGTGTTTCGAAACTCTAAAACATGTCGCCTTGGGGAGGAGTAGGTAAAAAAGCCATCAAACCAACGACAGTAGACAGATTGGTGATCAGTCACAGAAAATTCGCCGTAGTTTCTGCCTGTTTTTTCCTTTATTCCAGTGGAGGATAGCTTTAATATTCCTCCTGTGAAGAAACTGCTGCCGTTTGTTCAAATGTTCTGTTAGATTGATGCAAGGAAGGTCAGGCGTTTACACTGGCCTGAGGACAGCAAGGGGGCAGTTGGTCTTCGGAGACTTGTTCAGTGTGAGAGCAGGCCTGTTTTTTCTTTTTTTTGAGGATTTATGGTTAATGTGGGCCGATAACAGCATTTTCACAACACCAAATGTTGCCATCACCAATTTATTGAGGTGCAGCCTTCATAAGGAAGTCCACAGTGTGTCTCCTAGACGATGTAGATCTGAAGGCTTGTGCAGTTTTCACGCCAGGGTGGAGCAAATCGGTTGTATATCTGTCTGCCACTAAATGGGGCCTCAAACAGAGAGCCCAAGTGTCCTTGCAGAAATAGTCCAGATATTTGATGCCAAGGCAGGAGTTCTTTCCATTTAGCTCTCCTCTTCCACTCATTTCTTCTGTTTCCTCCACACCCGTTCTCTCCGCCTTGGTCCCACTTCCTTGAGATTCTTCTGCCTCTTTGCTCTCCATCACCCTCCCACTTATTTTAATAGACATAGTGCTTCTGACCTCAGCTGTGGTGATGTTTCCTCAGAAAGGCTCTTCGGGGTTTGATGGTAGGAGAGAAGTGCAAAGAAAGTGCAGTGTGAAAAACGAGGTCACCTTTTGGGGAATTGCAAATTAATGGCAGAAAAGTAATGTGCATATTTTTGCAGCATTTCTGAAGTCAGTGCCTTTGTTTTCCTTCTCTTTTTCTGCACCAGAGTTGCTCGTTTGCCTTCTAGATTTTTCCTCTTGCCTTTTTTTTTTTCTTCAAAAAGCATTGTAAACCCTTGGGGAGTGATGGAGTGTCATGAATGATTATTGAAGTTGGTGCTGCTGACGATTGCTTTTCCTTTCTGGCATTTTTGGTGCTTGTGACCCACACATAGAGTAACATCACGTTGCTCTGTGCTTTCTTCTTCTGGGTTTCTCAGGCATGCTGGTGGCATGGTTTTGCCCTACACAGAAGCCCCCTCTTCCTGCTACTTCAGCCCAGTGCACTGCACCTCTTTGTCAATCACTGCTGGCTCTTACCTAGAGAACCAGACACGAATGCTTAGCATGAACTGCAGGCAGAGGTTTTTTGCATATGCCCACCATCGGTTTGGGTGAACACCATATGTGGGGGGGCAGTATCGCCCCCCCTGGAGCTTTGAAAGTCTCACATAAGGATTGCAAATATATTGTCTTCCTGGTGCACCCTGAAGTCCAAAGGGGTGGGGGCAAAAGCAAAAATTGCCGTGAAAATCGCATCGCTGTGACTCGTCGACAGGCAGTCATTTAAAAACACTGCTACAGTTTTATTTTATAATGTAGTCTGTATGATCAAGGCCAAGGAAGACATCAACAAGAAGCTAAGCCAAGCCTGAGTCCTTCTCTCCATCTCCTGTTTATCTGTTCTCCCCATGCAGTTACCGCAGTTAATTCCAGACTGCTGTTCAGTCTATTGCTGGGCTTGAGCACCAGCTTTGCAGTGCGTGTTGTCTGCCGAATTCCACCCGTTCCCTGTCCTCCCCTGACTCCACTGCCTTCCATGTCCGGCACTGCAGTGATTCCATGCACTCTTATCTGTTAATGCATCAGGCTGACTCCCCCTCCTCGGAGCTGTGCGTCTGCATCCCAATTGCTCTCTCGGCTACCTCCCCCAAGCCCGATGAGTACTAGGTGAAGCAGCCTTCAAGAGTAGCCCTGGAACAAGCATTCAATTGGGCTACCGTGTAACCAGACAAAGGGAGCCTGATCCACACCTTCTCACTCATTCTCCCCCACTGCTTCCTTAATCAGTTTGTGGTTGTTTTCCATCCTCTGCTTTGTTAGTTCTCCTCTATGTGTTGCAGTAGATGAATGTCTTAACTCACTTCCCTGCTTTTCCAGTCACAGCCTCCTCCAACACCCTAGTGCCTTTTTTTTATTGTTAATCTTGTCCCCCCCCCCCCCCCCCCCCCCCCCTCCTCCCCGCAGGCCCAAACACAACACAGGGAGGGGGGGGGCCCGGGGCCGCGCGAACGACAGACCCACCCCGCCGGG
>JAACJT020000002.1:22726401-22738905 GCA_009936485.2 Gymnarchus niloticus
CCCAACAAGACCCCCGGCCCCAGAGAACCCAGGGTGTCGCGGTGGTTTCGTGCCCAGACCCCTCCCCGGGGAAGGAAGGGGCCCCCCCCCCCCCCCCCCCCCCCCCCCCCCGCCAGAAAAATGGCCACCGTGCTGATATTTGAATGCAGAGCTGGTGATCCTGCCACTCAACAACACCAATTGAGTCGGGAAGTATTCTGAACCACAATTTGATTAGAGACTCCCCTCCGAAGGCCTTCCTGAAGGCATCACTGTCACAAGCAGGGCACCCTGGGGTCATGGGATTGGGCCCCGCTTGAGTGCAGCCGTGGCAGAGCAGTGGGTGGGTGACATGGCAGGTTGTAACGGGAAGATTTGCACCCTTATTTGCTTATTTTTTGCCGCTGTTATCCAGAGGGACTTGCATGGATTACAATTTAATACACCTTTAGCCAGATTCACAGCTTAATGTGTACCGATAGGGCAGTTCAGGACATATCTCTCGTAAACACGTTGGAGCAGGGCTGAAGTTGATCTCTTTAACCACACGTTAGACTGGCTCCCAGCACGACTGAGTAGAGAACGAGATGCAAGGAAGGGAGGAAGAGATGGCTAGAGCAGTGTAGAGGGCGAAATGATGGCAAGGAAAGGAAACGGAAAAAAACAAAATGAAGAAAACTCAACAAGCATCAGGAGGGGCAACAAAGGGGTGCAGCATCAGGGTCTGGGTGTGGCCTCTGGGATCAGGAGAAGGAAGTCACCGGTTGCTCAGTTGTGTTTCTTTACTGTTATTCCTTTGGGCTGACAAACGCGTTTGTAAGACAAACATGGCCACTAGGGCGGCGCCAAACAAAAACTTTTGGCAGCAGTGTTCTGTTGCCGGGGTGACAGCTCCATCCTACACACTGTGCCGTGTGGTCTTCCGGCTACCAGTGTCGCGCCGGTTTTTTTGGCCTTTTGAGAGCTTTTCTCACTTGATCTCTGCTTTTCACGTATGCCCCAACGCGCTGGAACAAAGCAAACGCTGGAGGTTTATAAATGTTTCATTTTGTCAGGAGTCGGCAGGGAGGCGACAAGGCAGCTAAATCCACATCAAACACAAGGCTGCTTATGGACTGTCATACTTACATGGCTTTGCAGGCGGCGAGTGTCCGTAATGATGCTTAAAGTCAAAGTGAAGTTTTTCTTGCATGCCCTGTTTGACAAAGTCCACCTGCCTGCTTACTAGCAGAGCGACTGATTCACAGCATGAGGCACCGTGGTTAAGGATCTTGACAGGTGTGCTTCAAGTCCCAGTCCCTGCTGAGTTTTTCAGTAAAATTTCCAAGTGTATATGCTGGTAAACTGTGAGCAACTTCATACAAGGATGTCAGTCAGATAGCCAAATTCAAATTTGGTCTTTTTAGGTTAAATGTGAGGAAGAGTCATGGTGACAGCTAACATTTTTGAATAGGGAGATTTGTTATTTGTCTGATTAATAATTGATTTCACGCTTAATGACAGCTCTGTGTGAAATCAAGACAAACCCTGGACAGCTGTGGGGAAAGCCATACATTATAGTAAACAGCTCATTTTCTCCGAGTCAAAGGTTCATTACAGCACTCGGAGGAGTCTTGCTATTATTAAACTCATCTGGCGTATCCAAGGTAACCTGTGCATTGCAGTTTGACACTATTGTCTGTTTATACAACTGGAGGTGTTTCTCTCTCTTCAGGCTGATTGCCCTGCTTAGTGTCTGTGTTGCCTCACGTACCTGAAGCTGACGTCGTCGGGTCAACTATACGGGTGTCACTTGTAGTGGGGACTCTGGCCTCATCGCCATCTCCTGGGTAGGTCAATGGATGTATTGTCACCTACTGGTCGTGACAGTTGGTGGTTTCTGTAGGTGAGTGTTGAATGTAGGTGTGTGTGCAAAGAAACTGGGGGCTTATAAGTCTGCAACATGAAATGCTAACCACACACCTGTACATTCTGGCCTGCACTTGGTAATGCCTCCAACCCCTCTGTGATCATCTCCTGTTAATTAAGGTCTTTTTTGTTTGCTCAAAATAAAGGTACAGCCCATCAATCACTTTTAGGTGGCAGTGGGGGGTGAATACAGTGCCACAGTCTATTGTATATGTTTTTATTTTTTTCATGCCCCATCCCATTTTAGGGGGATAAAACATGTTTGCTGGATACACCCCCCTTCCAATGTCTTTGTCTGTCTTTGACTCACAGCAGGCAGGCATGGCAAAGTGAGCCTAATGAGTGATCAGCATCCACTCGAGTAACAGTGTGAAGACGGGGTGGTACATGGAGAAACAGCCCACATAAATCTACACACACAGATCACCTGTACACATCAGTAGAGCACCTCCAGATGGAGGGGGGGGTCAGCCTGGCGGGGACCATACGCTCCCCCCACCCCCTGGCTTGGCAGCCTGAGGCCTCTCTTGGGGCTTAGGGGGGTGATCTGTTTCCTAAAAGCCAGCTGTGTCCCCTCTCTCTTCCCCAGCCAAATATTCCTTCATCCAGCTGTTCACCTGAGATGTTGCCCCCACCCCCCCGGGTGTGTTTATTATATCCGGACTGTTTGCCATGAGGCTCTCCGACAAGGACAACACGTGTCCCTTTTACTGCAGTGACATGCAGCTGAAGGGGAATGCGTACAAGAGCCAATTACGTATCAGCACCACATTTCGAACATTTTTTTAGTGCTCTCTCTTCCCCACGGCCTGCCGGTGCTTCCTTTTAAATGAAATCACTCTTCTGCCACCTTTTAAGTCAACCTTTCGTTGGAGCCTCAGTTATCCCCGTGAGGAGTTTCTTTGGAACTGTCCGTCATGTCGCCATGGCGAGGGTGGTCCTTTGTAATTTCCCATCTCCTCAGATTAAAACGACACCTCCACTGGCGTGAGACACCGGCCCATGGACCTCAGCCACGGAGGAGAGAGACTGTGTTTTGAGGGAGGGCTTGGGTCTCACCACACGTTGTTTGGTTTGAGGAAGCGGTTCACAGTAAACAATGTAATGTAGCCCTCTGAATGAGGGGGTGTGGCCTTTGGGGTGGCCATTCGAGTGACTGAGTTTATTTACTTGGATTACTGCCAGCTGACCCTACTTCTTGAATAAATGCATATAATTGTGTTCTGATATGTTTCAGCCCGTAACACCAAACCCTCAGATCACAGCATACTCTCCCCAAGCGCCACTGAAACGTCCAATCTGCATTTGTTCACTTTACAGTTTTTGTCGGCTCTCTTCCTGGATTTTGACCTCATTGCGCTCTCTTCCTGGAAAGGGACTGGGCCTATAAATATGTTTTCCTCCCTGTCATGGAGGGGTATCGAGTGGCTCTGTTCCGACCCAAGGCCTTCTCAGACTCTGGGGTTAACAGACATATGTCTGGCAGATCTGTGCCTTGAATGTGTTGAGCTTGAAAGTACCCCTTGGTGGCTTTGAATGGGCTGTGACAGTCCCCGTCTATTCAGCAGAAGCTTGGGTGAAGGTTATGATGTCAGCCTGAGGTAAGGAAGTGAAGGCATCAACATGAAGGAGCAACCGCGGGTTGACGCACGATACTGTAAACCTGCAATGCGCCGGTATTAATTAGGAGGGGAAGGTCAGAGAGGAAGTGGAGGGCAGCCGTGTTTCGACTTCAGTCTCCACTGAGTTCTTTTTGGCCACAGAAGACCCATTTGTGAAGAAGTCAATGTCGATGCCTCACATAGTGATGGACTCCATTTGGTGTCGGACTCATAAAGGCGTCTGTTCCTCGGCCTGAGAGGGACAGTCTGCAGATATGCAGACACGCTGGGGGGGAGGGGTGGTGCCAAGAGCCCCGGCCGTGTGATCGATGAGCAGTAGTGCTGTGACGGACGACCGTGAGCATAATTTACGAGCACGGTGGCCTGATGGCGTGTTCTAAATGAGCCGCGTATCGCCGGCTCGCCGTAACTGCTCCTTACCCGCCAGTCTGCTGCATCCGGAACCGACCTACAGCCCCTGACGATTAAGTGGAAAGCATCCCATCGCTAATGCAATGTTAACGAGCCAGAGGGCAGCAGCAAGGGACTCGAGGAAGCATTCTCCTTCTTATTCGTCCGTCGTCTTGTTGATGTCCTCCATGCCTCCCCCTTTAGGAATGTGACCCAACCTGTCTAGAAATTCCCCCTGTTCTCTTTACTATTCAAGCCCACCTTTAACCAGTTGGCAGTGCTCTTGTGTCCACCCCCCCACTTCACAGCCCCTCCCCCTAGTGCCCCATGTCTTCGTAAGCCGCCGGCTTTCCACCGCGTGCCATTTGCAGGGCCCAGCCACTCGCCGTGCTACGTGCCGGCTAGTTAATAGAGCCCAGTGGGGCGTCATTCCTATTCCGCTCATGATAAAGATGTCCCCCGCCCAGCAGCCCACTCCTACCTCACTGCCTATAGGCCTTCGAGAGGCCCCCGTCAGCCGGGAAAGCAGGCCCTCCCGATGGAGGCCATTAGAAAGCCGTTATAAATGTGTGTTGAAAGGGATCCTTTTCTGCAGATGATTCGCAGCCTGTCTTTCGCACACACTCCTCTGTTTTTGGCCAACACGTCTCTCCGCAGCATTTCTCAATCCCCTCCCCACCCTCTCCGCACTTCTGCACACACCCAACGTGCAGAGTTTGCGGTAAATCCCGCCGAGGTGTCTATCGTTGGGTCCGTCGCTATACCCCTTCATTCGGGATTTGCCATCTGGGATTTCAGATCTCCATGTTGGCCTGCCTCTCACACAGCCCACAAGGATGCTTTTCTGTTGGGTACCGTGTGATGAAGGCTATTGTCCCAGGCCAAAGCCGCTGCTGTATCCCAATTTAAACGTGGTCATAGAGGCTGGGGGGTGGCCCCATCCTAACGTCGTCATGTCTGCAGTATGTGGGGGTGGCAGATTTCTGTGGGTGTGGTTTTTCCTGGTGGTGGGTGGTTTAGCACCTACTCTTATGAGTTCTCCCATTAACTATGCCCTTCTTACCACCTCTCTCCCTGTCATTGCCCATTTTTGTCCCCTCCCCCAATAGCCCCATTCCAGCCATATGAAGAGACGTAGTGCTCTCCGTCTGGGTAAATTAATGAGCCCTCCCTCAAATTTCCCCTGGTAATTAGTCCAGCCCGCCTGATGACGGTTAGCCGGTGCCTTGGGACTGCTGCTGTTTGTCTTGACGAATTACTGACGGGGCTGCTGCTCCATGCTAATCCCAGAGATGCCGGGCGGGACTGAGCGGCCGGCTCCCCCCAGTGACTGCCTATTGATGCTGTTTAATGATCGTAATGATGTCCTGTGGCTGCCACGGGTTGGCTACCCGGCCCTTCCTCGGGGTGTCGGCAATTTATGTCGGGTGTTCTGTGCTTACAGGGCCCCCCAAGTTTAGCCTGTTACGTCCCGGAGGCCCTCACATTTCTTTAGGGATTCGTGAGAATGACCACATCACATCCCCTCCCAGGTTATCCCCTTTATCAAGCTCACACACACAGCAGAATGGCGTAAAAATCAGGTACTTCCTGTCGGTTATCTCGGGCTGCATCCCTCGCATGGCTCCCGCAGGATTAAGATTTGCTGTGCTGTTTTCTTTTTCTCTCCAGAATGAAAGTGTGTAGATGTAACACGGAGACACACTGAGGCCTGTCGTCGAGCGACGGTTTCCAGGGAATCCCGTGGGACACGGGAGCTCTTCCTCACGTCCAGCGCAGAATCCCGGCAAGGCGCTGTGGCGCATACGGTCTCGTACGTCTGCCCCGCTTCTGGCCGCGGCCTGTCTCTGGCAGGCAGAATCCCTGTGTCCCGAAGACATTCATCCGGCACCGAACATTTGTTATTTATACAAACACTGGATCCAAGTTCAGAAGAATCTGTCAAGAAACATTCAGAAGAGCTTTTAAGTGACATAAATAAAAGATAGATGAAAGGAAACAATAATGAACACAATAGGCAGTATTATAATGCTTATTTTGAATTCTGGGATGTCTTTCATGTCTGTGATCCAGGAAAGCAGAGGAAATTGGCTAATTACCCTTTTCCTAACCCATAGCCACACTTACTGGGGGCCTTGTACTGACAGAGGAGAGCCAGCTGCCTGGCGTCACCTTGGCACCCCGGCAGTGTTACCTCCACAAGCCCCTCTGAGGTAAGCAGCCTCCCCCTCAGTGCCAGTCCCTCCACCCTGCTGACCCTGCTGCTTCCAAGGGGATCGCAGGTTGCTAAGGGGACTTCAACACATCTGCAGCCTGCTGGGTTTGGCCTGTCTCCCACGGCCTCCGAGCCAGCAGGGAGGAGGTTGCTACCTGGGCCTCACTCTTTTTCCTTGTCCTTTTCTCTCATTCTCCTTGTCCCTCAATGTCTCTCTTTCTGTCCTCTGTCCCTGTTGGATTATCTCATTCTCTGTCTCACTCTCTCTCTCTCATCCACCCTGCCCCTCTTCCTCTCTCTCTGTTTTATCCCTTTTGGTTCATCTCATACTCTCTCTTTCTCTGTCTCATTCTCTCTCACCCTCTGTCTCTCCCTTTCTCCCTCACTCTCACCCTCTATCTTTCATTCTTTCTCTCTCTTTCTCGCATTCTCTTTCTTTCTCTTGCCCTCTCTCTCTCCCTGTATCTCTCTCTCTCACACTCTCTCTCTGTCTTGGTGTTTTATCCCTGTTGTTTTCATTCACTCTGATTCTGTCTGTCTGTCTGTCTATGCCCACCCCCCACCTTTCCCCTTCTGCCTCTCTCCCTCTCTCTTTTTTAGCTCTTGTTAGACTTTGGAATTTCATCCAGAATTTAAAGACGAAGCAAGCATCCAAATGGAGTTTGGATCCGTGGGAAGGCGCTGGCCAGCCTGAATCCCTCTGTGGTGGGCACCACCACCACCCACTCCACCTCCACTCCCACCCCCACCCATGAGCTGCTCTGAGGCACATGGCGCTATGTGTTAGCACAGGGCATGGGAGAGGTGAGGATTTGAGGGCCATCCCATCAGGCTCTCCGGTGTGGGGCCATGCCTGCAGTGTCCCTGTGTACATTGTGCGCCTGGGGCGGGGGGAGGGTGGGTGGGTGTTAGATCCCGCTTTTGTGTGGGAATAATGAAAAGCAGAAGTGTTTCATTGGTACACATCAGGCTAACACTGTGGTCTTTATACCAGATGGCTGAACTGGGATTTTCCCAGAAAAGTCAGAAGGCTGCACTAGCTGGAGGACGGTCAGGCTGTTCAGCACAGACGATGAACGTGACTCACGGGTCATGGTTCATTTTTGGAGAATGGTCAGGCTGTTTAGCACACATTCACAGTATGAACGTGACTCGTGGTTCATTTTTGAAGAACAGTCAGGCTGTTTAGCACACCTTCATAACATGAACGTGACTCGTGGTTCATTTTTGGAGAACGGTCAGGCTGTTTAGCAGACCTTCATAACATGAACGCGACTTGTGGTTCATTTTTGGAGAGCGGTCAACGTGTTTAGCACACCTTCATAACATGAACGTGACTCGTGGTTCATTTTTGGAGAACAGTCAGGCTGTTTAGCAGACCTTCATAGCATGAACGTGACTCGTGGTTCATTTTTGGAGAACGGTCAGGCTGTTTAGAATGTGACTCGTGGTTCATTTTTGGAGAACTATTTTGGAGGCTATTTAGCGCACCTCCAGATGATGAATGTGCCTCATGGTTTATGTTTGGAGGACGGTCAAGCTGTCGAGCACACCTCCACACTATGAATGTTGTGTAAGATTCCTTGTCATTCTGCAAGGTTCTGTGAAGTTTCGTGAGGTTATTCTCTGTGTGACACTGACATTTGGCTATGGATTGCCGAATCTCTTGTATGAGATGGTTTTCTGTATGAGATGGTTCCTTCTCCCTCTGGGAGTCCATCTCAATCACATTTCCCTAGCAGATACGGCTCTGCTTCAGGTAGGTCAGCCTGTCTCACACCTGATAATGTACATCACACCTGGGTTAACGGTAATTAAAAATCTTAATAACTCTGCTTCCTTTTGTCTAGGCATGGTGGTAATTGGCTGCACTTAATTTGCCAAGTGCAGAGTTAACAATTGCATGAAAGAGTAATTAACGTGACATCAAATGAAATGGAAATGAAAAAGGGACCATTTATTCAATTGTCAGTTGTGTGATTGTCACATCGTGAAATATTAATCATGACACAGAGCACTGTTGTAATTGATCAATTCAATCTCCTGTAATTGATATCATTGACCCCAGGGCTGGAAGTTTAGCAAATCGTTTCTCCATCTTGATCTCACCTTGGTTTATGGGCAGCAGCAGCAGCATGGGGGCAAAAACATGGAGCTAAAAACATGAGGTGAGTCTATTAGGGCTAAATTTTAGCCATCCACCCCCAGGGAGGGTAGGGTGGGGGTTGGAGGTTAACTGGCAGAAGCTGAAGCCTTTCTTCGGGAATCTGTAATTAGAAATTATTTACGGTCTGCTCTTCCCTCTGAGCCCCCTTCGATGTCCTAGCTCTCGCCCCAAATTCACCAGGCGCCCGGGGAGAAGGCCTTCCTGCCACACAGTACCGATCTCCTACACCACAATGTGGGCGTGATGGGGCCCCTCCCTGCTGGCTCACTCACCTTGCTGGCAGAACCAGAAGGTCACATTTCAGTTGCGTGGTAGAATTCGGGCCCACCATTTATGACGAGGTGAGCTCCGCCCACAGAGAGGGGATGGAAATGCGTGATGTTGCTGTTCACCGGTGCTGCCTGAGTTTATCTCAGTCTGTGTTTTGTTTATCTGGCCATTCTGAAGGTGGCCTCACACCTTAGAGAGATGATCCTCCCAAGTCACCCCTGTCACTAAGATGTGGTGGATGTCTGAAGGGCTCCACCCACCAAGGGTACAGAGTGTCCTCACCCATCCCTGGGCTGTGATTCCCCCCCCCCCTTGCCGTTTTTTTTTTAGAGAACTTGATGTAGGCCTCATCGCTGAAATCCTTTTTAAGTAAAAACATGTTAAGTGGTTTCTCTGGCACACCCCCTTGGAGACATACTCCACTTCAGCCATGCATCCTAGGAAGACGCTGCGGGGAGCGGCAACCTTTTACCTTCCACCTACCGTGTGCTCATACATGCCGCCACACCTGCCAGATGTTAAAAAAAAGATAAAACTACCATACTGCAGGGGAAAATGAGCTCTTACTTTTTTTAAACAAAAGAATGCTCTTGTGGATAATGTCCTTCAACTTGACATTTCAGAGATTGTAGTATTTTCCTTATCTTCAGAATAAAGTATGGCAACTATCATTTGACTCCCAAACACACACCCCCTTCATCCCTGAATGGCTTCCGTTGGCTGTATTTGTTGTCTTGGTGTTTGATTTCAGAGTAGTATTTAGATTTGGGGATGCTGTGCTGAGGGGTAGTGGGCAGTAAGCAGTGAAGTACGAGTGTTACTTGAGATTTGCCCTTCTCTTGGCTGCGGTCACCCCACACAGTGAATAATGGCCATGAGAAGAGTTGGAGGGTGCTCAAAAGCCACATCCCTCCCTGGTGAGTGGGCTAAAATGCAGGTCCCATCTGTTCTTATGCTGGACCGGTGCTGTGGAGAGCACCCTTCCATACAGAGACCTCCCGCAGATCCACAGAAATGGTGGCTCGCTTCAAATTCCACAGACATTCTCTCCTGGTGTCCAGTCCGTTTCCCTCTTTGCACTCCTCCGCAGTCTTTGCCTGTAAGCCCTTCTCTTCTTCCAACTAAAACACTCTCTCTTTCAATCTCCCCCGCCCTTGGCTCTCTCCTCTTTCTCTTCCCCACCTCCATTCCTTCTCTTCCTTTCCTGTTCTCTCTCTCACTCTCTGACTCCTTCACCCTCCCTGTCTTTCTGCCATCCCATTCCAACCTCGAACGGTGAGTCACCGAATTCCAGCTCCCTTCAGTGTCAGTCTCCACTGCAAGGCATGCTAGCTCATGTTTACCGGATACCTGTTAGTTTCCACTCCTTGATTCATCCTGAGGGTATCTGCGGTTTGAGTCATGTGATGTGTGTCATTCATTGGTGTTCACGGTTAGGGGGCGGCTGTCAGAGATGAGCCAGCACCAAACGGGATGTTGACCTCGTTGGTCATCGACCACGCCAGATGTGGCATTGGTGACCGTCTCATCCAGAGAGCATAACTGCCTGGTTCCGGCTTTGCAGCATCGCTTTTTCTACACAGCCAGGCGTAAATTATCACCATATAGACGTACATCATGAGTATGATACGACTTAAAGACATCAGGTATAAAAATGTCCCGGTTGACTGGGAACAGAAAGGACGAGCCCTCCAGCTTCCAGGATAATTAAAACCTCCAAAGTTAATCTGGAACGAAATAATCAACATGAGGACTAGCAATGCTGGTTAGCAGCACGCTGATTAAAATGTTAGGCTGAAGCACAGGGTTGTCTGGTGTGTTCTGCGCACAAAGGAAAGGACGATGACAGGGAGGACATCGCAACCTCACTTTGTGCTAATTAGCATGGCTGCTGTTGACGGCATGACCAGGAGGAGATCATTACTGTCGGGGGCCGTAGAGGTAGCACGGGGGGCGGATTGGCCCTCCTCTCCTCCTGCCTTTGTTTCTGCCGCCTTGTTCTCTGGCACCATTATATGAAACTGATCCTGGATCTGTGGGGATGCATCCCTCTTCTTCTGTCGAACTGGCGCTTGCATGGTGAAATCCTCTCACTTGTTACACCTTCACACCACACGCCTGTGCGCCAAATCTTTTTCACTTTTTCAATTTCTCAACATCTTTCCCAGGACAAACTCACCTCTGAAACAGGGGTGAGGGTGGCGTATTTTTTTATTTTTATAAACTGCAAGTGGTAAAGGTCCTCCAGGTTGGCGAATAGACCCATGTGTAATGGCGATGAGGCAGGATACAGGCTATTGGAATACGGACCAGATCACGAAAAAGAGGACTGATTTAGTGAATCCAAACACAACTTAAATCTTGAGTGGGATGAAAGGAACCAAACGTTACACATACAGGCTTTTAGGGTGTGGTCTGGCTCATTAAGGGAGGAATGCAAATCAAAACGCTTTATTTTATACATAATATATGATACCAGTAACAACACATATCGTAGGCCCCAGCTACACCCCTCCCTAGATGGATGTGGGCCACAGAGGTTCCTTGGGTGGTCATGTCTGTGGACTCTTAAGCAATTTCAGGAATTTGAGGTCTACAGAAACCACAGAAAGGGCAGTCAGGGTGGTTGTTAAGTATATGGACTTACATTTTTTTATTTCACTCAACACCTCAGAGCAAGTCATCCTAGCAATAAAAAGAAAAAATACGTATTAAGAGCTAAAAGGGCATTTTTTATCCTTTTTAAAATGCGGGCAGGAAGGTGCTCTAATGGCGTTCTGAATCTCCACTTTAATTTTGAATTAGCAGGTCGCTAATTTAGTGCAGTGCAAGAAGCGTGTCAAATCAGGAAGCGGGGGGTTCTCGTTACACTATCTCGTGAAACTCGTGTCTCTGTCTGGCAGGTACATTCCTCTCCATGCCAGACACATGCTGTGTGAGACGCCCCCAGGAATCCAGCATGAGTCACTCTTGCGATAATTGACTGTAATTGTAATTAATTGAATGAAGTGGGATTGAAAGGATGTACGCTACCTGACCAGTAGGGGGAACCAAGAGCAGCCACTGGGGGGAGAGAGACACTGTTGGGCATGACCTGGGTGTGACCTTCAGTAGGGACATCCTGCAGTCAGCGGTGAAAATGTCCCCAGATGTGACTGTGAGGCTCCTCCCCCAACACAGTCCATCCCCCCTGAACAAGACAGCTGAGAGTTTTCCATGTTGTGATTTTGTGCGGGTTACATTTCCAGTAGATTTAATAATAAAATTAAAATATTAATCTTTATTATTACTATTATTAGATAATTAGCTGAAAATGATTCACTCATGTCGTCTAATCATCAGGTAATGGTTTTCACCCAGATGGCTGTCTACACCACGCTTCACTTTTGATTGGCATTGCCACGCTTCCAAGGTCAGCTAACACAGCTAACAAGTCTCTCTGAGCCGATGCCCTTGACGAGCTTCCGTCAGGCTGCCAATCCGCTCCACCGTTGTGACGCTTTATCGTATTTACATGTTCTTTTTTCCAGATAAGACCAGCCACCTTCTGCCTGCACAGAGACGTTAGCGTGTGTTGGGCGATAACACGCATGCGTCGAGACGGTGGAGCGGTTGCCACACCCCACTTGACATGTGTTTTCTGACAAAGCTCGGCTGGCGCATCCCCCAGTTCAGAAGAGCCTTTCTGACAAACAGTGCTTTTCTTTTATTTGCATAACCTCTGTTTGCCTCCTTTATTTCCTCACAGGTTAACATTTTTCTCTTAAAATGCCAGCACTATATAAATTTTCCGGCTTTGTTTTCTTATTTCCCTGACAAGGTGAAGCAGTACTATACACACAGGTCATAGTCAGAACTGTTTGAATCCCACCTTCTGCTTTCTATTCAAGAACCACCCCCCCAACATTATCTGCTCATTCTTCCATTATAAATTTATGATGTTTTTCCCAGTA
>JAACJT020000002.1:22745339-22774722 GCA_009936485.2 Gymnarchus niloticus
GGCATGGCCCCCCACCTTTTTGCCAGGCTGCCAGAACCTCTTTGCATCTTCCTTCAGGGATCCTACCCCCCCCCCCCCCCCCCCCCTTAACACCCCTGTCCTGCCTCCACGCCATCACCTCCAAACCTGAGTCCTTTCACACCGCTCAGGTGTGAACTTCGAGAAGCCACGCCGCCATCTTCTGGCCTAGCACCCAGGCTCCTGCCTATTCCCGTCTCTGTTCGCTCGCGTGTCTGTTGCCGCTGCCCACCAAGTGGCCACATGTGCCAGTGGCGGTACAGGAGCCTACGCAAGAAAGGCAAGGAAAAGGATGAAAAGAAGTGAAAGAAGCTGGCAGAGCCTAAAGCCCTTCCTGTGGTGTGGGTCGGCCGGGCCGCGGTGGCTTGTGGACATCTCCCCGGTGGGACCAGGACGGGGGCCAGGTGTCTAGCTGGGCCTGCAGGCTCATCTGCCATGCTGTGGGGGATAATGAACACGACATGCCCCAACCCATCTGGGCGAGCCCCCCGCACCTTCTTGCTGATGGAGCATTCACGTCTCGTTTAAAAAAAAAAAAAAAAAATGTCCTTTTCCGCTATGTGCCACTTCTCAGAAACTGCCTGGGGTCAGCTGTCGGCATGAGGGTTAAGGAGCACAGCTTTGCCTAGTTGCGGATGGGGTCAGCTGTTGTACCCTTGATTTATGTAGCTATATTCAGCTTTATAAATTCAGATCTGTATAGCTGTGAGGTTGGTACCAGTCATTTAGGTCAGGAGTTTCCCTAAAGGAAATAGCAGGCAAGGCAGACAGTATTAAACACAGACAGTACTCATGTGTCATATGTAAATAAGAGCATAGTATTAATACTACACTGATAATGAAACGGGAGACTCTCTCTAAACTGGTAGATCAATGTTAGATAGTCATACAATTGGGCTTTTGGATCATTCTGAACTGCCTGATAGAGTTGGTTCAAAACTTGTACAGTATCCAAAAGACACATCCAGAATATACAAAGAATATGCTTGTAATATTCCGCCAATGATTTTTCGTACTTCCAGTAAAGTCTCCAAAAGGTTTTCTTTTATTGAGCCTATTGCTTAAGCGGATAACGAGACACAGATCTGGAGGAAACAGTTTGACAGGCCCATTCTGTTTATGAAACACAAAACCTCACAACCGCATGGCTACTCCGTACTTAAATTTCCTATTAACTTTCTGGCTCCAGCAGTACCCCCAGCTGTGGACGGGTGTCTCTGCTGTGCAACGGAGACATTCAGCCAAAATGAAGATATATGAAGACTTACCTTCTTCTGGACCTTTAACTGCTTCACAGGGGATTCTGGGTGAAGTGACACGCAGGTGAGTGGCCCTCTGGCAGAAGGTGAGTTCTTCTCTCCATGTCTTGAGGTATTCTTCTTGGACGTGGAAGTTATTGTTGTAACATATCAGTGTGGCGTTAACATCTCTGGCATCAAAATCACTCTGGCCGTCTGCGATGAGCCCATCTGCGATTGGCTCGCTTGTAACTAGCCCGCCTGCCATTGGTGCGTCTGTCTCCATCCCAGGAAGGAAGCTCCTGAAGGGACAGCCCACCCCACTAAGCCGGTCATCGTGTGGTCATTGGGACGCGGCTTTGGGCGTGTGCGACGGCGGGCCCCCGGCCAATCAGGTGTGTTGGCATAGGAAGGGGAGCTGGCAGTGATTTGGAAATACGTTTGGCATCTCTCCTTAGGTCTGGAGCCCCAGAACTAATCCCATCACAGGTGATTACGGAGAGAAAATGAGGCCCCAGTGGGGGCTGCCCCCCCACCATGTTGCTTCTAGGGCCTGGCTCGGGCGGAGGGGGCTTTGTCAGACCAGCCTGGTAGGCTGTGCCGCTCAGAGCAGATGGACCGCTGGGGGCTTCAGGCACTCCAGTCAGCAGGCTGAGAAGACAGAGAGGGTGGTCAACATCCAGTGACATCTTGTATGGCTGTGTTAGCGCCTGCACCTTTGCAGGCGTGTCGCCCGCTGCCCGTCTGGTTTGCTTACCACGCTTGTCATGCCTAGAATGCCCATCTCTGCTCATGTGCCTCTTCTCAAAGGTCTTTGTCTGCACGTCTGTGAATGTGCTCTCGGGTTTGAGTCTGCGTCTGCGTGTGACCGTGCCAGCTTCTTGAAGAAAGGTCCTCAACACGTCAGAGATTGGCACAGATTGGCACTGTTGAGCTGGTGGCTGAGAAAGCGGTATGGGATGGGGAGGTGTCATCAGCTAAGAATGTTTTATCTTTTGTGCTTTTCTTAAACTTTATTTTTCCAAAGAAACCGAATCAATGTGGTCCAGAATTGCTTTCCCAAGGCCATCGAGGAGGCACCAGCATTGCCTCTGACATACCAAACAACCTCCCCCAACGCTTCTGCTGTGCCGGCATTAGGAACCTGGGCACGTTGTGCTGGGAGGACATTAAAGTAATACCTTTTCACTCTCACTAGTATTTATTATACCTTCCTTCAGCTGCTGAGAGCTCAGCTGACACAGTTTTGCCAGGAGAAAAAGGTTGCGTGGATGCATTGTTAAGCTCGCCATTGTGCCTTGCCATGAATTAAATCGAGCGATGTCGTACTCCAGTCAAGTGCAGCGTCCTACACGTGAAGGTGGCTACCAGGAAGGCAGCTCTCGGTGCTTGTGGCTGAAGTCACGTGGCGGTCGCCCGAGTCTCATGACCGAGAAGGTTGGCGGGTAGGCCTGGATAGGAGTGTGTCAAAAACGTGACAGGTGAGGCACTTACTGGGGGCTGGGTCCGCGTCACTGAAAAGGGAATGGCTTAGCAGGCGTGGAGATTAGCTACGTCGATCTGACAAAGCAAACAAAAATGCTCATGTCTAGTGTGTTTGAAATTAGCTCTGCTACATAAACAACTAGGAAGGAAACTTTAATGTTCTAATTACAGCTAAGGGTTCTTGTTCTGAGAGGCCTTCTGCGTAAAGGTCTCTGCTTGTTCTAAGAGGCCTTCTGCTTAAAGGTTTAAAGATCACTACTCTGGGCCAAGCTACGCCTCTACTGGACCGTAACCTGGCCAATGAAGAGGACCAAGAACAAGAGTGAGCCAGCTTTGCGATTTGGGCTATGGCCAGTCGGGGTCTAAGCGAGGAACTGCTTGTGGAGATCCGTATCGCCGGTGAGGGTGTGAAATCACAGGATGTGCAGTCGAGCCACCGAGCTCTCGGAGGGAACCTCTCCCACACTGATTGCTTAATTCAGTCCAGTTTAGTTTAATGATCTGACTATGACCCTTTGTACGGGAAATCTGTGGAAATGTGACTTCGAGCTGTAAGCTTTCCGCGGCCCAATTAGCACGTCACCGGGGGGATTTTAAGTGCTATTTTTTACAGCACAATATCAGTTTTTAGAGTATGTGTAATTAGTAATAAAGCGTTTTAATTCCAAGCCCTACTGAACGTGGATCGTTTTAAAAATGTGTTATTTGCTTATGTATTATCAAACAGACATTAAAGTAAAGTACAGTAAACAGACAGAGGCACAAAGAAGGTCTTGTTTTCATTTAAATACGTGCTGATTATTGCACATCCCATCAAAAATGAATAACATGAAAACAAGCAATAAAAACATTGTGTTAAGATAATTTCCCTTAAATATTTATGTGGAAGTTGTTTGCGTGAAAAAAGAAAAAAAAAGATTAATATTTTTTTCTGAGATTTATACCATGTTCTAAAATATTCCCCAAATTTCCATAGTGTCCACATTGCATCTGGGCCTTCTTCACATAGCAAATCCCAGATTGATGGCTGGAATGAGGCCTCAGCCTGCCAGAACAATCACTAAAACCAGCTCATCATTTAATTGGCATCATTGTCCAATTCCTTACCGTTTCAGTCGCAGAGGTAACAACACTCTTATGTTCGCACTGCAGCAATTTCGGACAATTACCTCTGATTACAATTTTACACAAAGGTGTAATTTCACTGTTCTCAGACATGGAAACTGATACACACGAAACAGCCCCTTTTCCTGGCTCATCAGCTATAAGCCACAGGAAAGTGAAAATAATTCTCCACAGTGGATTCCAAGCTGCCTTTTTATTCTTTCCAAATAACGTCTGCTGTCTCTTGCTCACATTCCTCTTCTTTCTGACTGAAATGTTGTACCCTTGGGATACGAATGATACAGATGGGCCTACCTCAGTCCAGAGGGCAGGGCTGGATCATTGAAAAGAAATAATTAAAAATTCATAAAATCCTCATCTTTGCCCGTGCCATAAAAAGCATGTCTCTAGGTGGCTGACAGGATTGTGCCCATTGACTCTGGCCTCTGTCTGTGGCCTTATTAGACCAGCTTTGGAAGCGACAAGCAGTGGGATGCACACGTGATGACCGGGGAGACAGCCACGGCTGACTGTCTGTGGTCCACTCCTCACCATTAGCATCCAAGCACGCCTCATCCGAAAGCAAACGTTTGTCAAAGCTTAAGTTTTTCATGCCGACAGCTGAGCAAATCGACTGCTTGATTTACAGTAATCTGTCATGTTTTACAATATCAAGCGCCCGGATTTGTCGGGGGCTGCTGCGTGAGTCTGCTGTTGCATCTGAGTCCATTTTCCTTCCAGCCGGTTCTGTCCGGCATACAGACGCGGGGGGCAGCACCCATCCTACAGACCTTAAGGACTGCCATCCCCATTGTTGTCATCAGTGTCGATGTGTGGTGATCAGTGTCATCATCGCCACTTCATTGCCCTGGGTCTGCTGTTCTGTTTGTGAAATGTGTGACGTCATTGTCCTCGTCATTGGTGGCATAACTGAACATGATCAGAACACTCTGCCCCTTATTCATACAGAGACAGTCTGGTGCTATAGAAAGACTACATCTGCTTCTTACCCAGACCCTATTAACCCTCTCATCAGAGGCTGTATTGTTGATAAGGTGCTTAACTAAGTGGCTTAAGTGATCAGATTTAAAATCAGCCATGCTAGGCCTGGCTTCCTGCTGTCCAGGAAATCCTCACGTACGATTCAGCTTCCTGTAGGTGCAGGTATCGATGATGTTCTGCGTGAGGCCTCTCACCCCCCGGCGGAGTGATGTATCAAACCCTCTCTTCCTCCATTTTCTGCTCCGCTGGTCTTTTTGCTCTTTACGGGCGGAGCTCTGTTCTCCACTGATATTCCGGCCTCATGGAGACATTGATCATGATGGATGAAGCTCCACCTCTGGTATTTGATGCAGGAAACACAAGGGATCCATTGTAAAGAAAAAAGCAAAAAAAAAAAAAACAACAAAAAAAATGTGGCATTTAAGGGACATGGAGCAAGTCTGTGCCAGATAAAGATAATTTGGGGATTTATCGAGGAGGATTAAAGGTTCTGTCGTTAATCCCTTTGGTCACATCGGTACATACGGAATCTTTAATTAAAGATACCCCGAAAGCTGGTGAAATGCAACAACACACAAAAAAGCACCGTTTTAATTAACTTCTGACGGACGATTGTATTCTCCTGCCATTTTCAGGCCTCTTTCTTTCTTGCCGTCTCTGTAGGGACGAGGACCGCTGGATCAATGCTGTTTTTCCCTCATGACCACAGGGAGGAAGCAGTTGGGGGTGAGAAGCGGGTGGGAGGCTGGGATCACTACAATTGTCCCAGTGCTCCAAATCCATCCCTGTCCCCCCCCCACTGCTTAAAGCCCTTTGCGAAGACAAGCTGTTGGTATTATGTATTGTTTTATGTCAGTTTATTTATTTTTTTTTATGTTGTCGAAGAAGGAGCTGCATAGAGTCACCCCCCCCACCATGGCAGCTTTATTGTTCAGGGAAGCAGGTTTATATAAAGGTAAAGGGTGGGGGGAGGGTGGTGGCCAGTAGCCTAAAATTTAGGGACCAGAATTTCAAGGTTTTTGGGTCCAGGGCTCTTCAAGGCCTACATGGTAAACTAACTGGCATTCAGGCTGTTTAAGATGTAAAACATAACAAGGCAGGTGTTAATTTTTCATGTTCTCAGTTTCTATCTGTCCGTCTGCCCGCCCTTCCTTCCTTCCTTCCTACCTTCCTTCCTTCCTTCAGCTCCCAGCAGTGCACCACTGTCCCAGTTGTGGCATTTGGCAGCAAGGGATTGAAGTTCCTGTAAATTCCTCCTGAATTTCTTCAGAAGCCGTTTATTCACTTCCCTGCTCTGTTTTCCACATTCCTGGAGTCACGCCTTAAACCTGTCGCAATAAAAGATTGCATTACTCTGTTTTTCTTGTCCGAGCGTGTGATGTTGAAACTGTACACGTTTTCTGTTTTTCTCTCCCTCGTTTTCACGGATCGAATCACCAACAGCAGGAGGTCTATGTGATGTATATCATTACTTTGCAAGTTTAGAAGCAACCAGAACCTTAAGGATGTTAATCAAGTTGGCTAAGCTGGTGTTACTTTGTTTGATTTTATCTGGCTTTGTCATAAGTGCCGTTTAAGGAGTTTGTGTCACTAGCTTGTATCAATCTGTTCTGCTCTTTGAAAGTGTTCATCTTCAAAGTGAACCTCTGCACAAACACATATAAAGTCACTTGTTCTACAGTCAGTACTGCCAAAGCTTGCTTTTCTTGACCCCCAGTTCTGGCCCAGCCCGAGGCCTGAAAAGCCAGTCTGACCGGCAACGATCCACACCCAAGGGGGGGGGGGGGGCCACCAGCACCAAAACAAACTCGGTTAGAGTGCCATCTGTTCTGGGTCACGCTAAGCTAATTCCCACCGCCTGCAGAGATAGTCCGCAATTTCCTCCAGTAGCTGTGGGGCGTGAGGCAGGACAAGCAAAACGGACGGTTCAGCTCTGAATATCCTCGAGCCGGCAGCTGCTGCCATTTCGTGGGGGCCGAGCGACGCCATGCACTGCGACGGCTGTTCTGTTGCACTGCCACCATCGCTACAGACTTAATTCCTGGTCGGGGGGAAACTTTGCACAGAATGATATTAATGTCCCCCCCCCCACTGTCGCATGGAGACCGTGGAAAGACATGCGACTGGTGATTGATTAGCATGATGACATCAGTACAATAGCTCCGATGGCGAGCGAGTCCCTAAATAGAACATCGCCCGCGTCGCCGGGACGCCAAGAGCGAGCGATGGATCCCGCCAAGGCACGTAGCCTGAGGGGCCGCCCAGGGGCCCCTTTAAATCGCGACGCCTTCCCTGAGAATCGGCGTGGAGAAGTTTTGCGACTGGAAATGAAAGAGCCGCGTTGTCATGGGGTCTCCGTATGGAACCCGACGGGAGATGGGTTTGGGATTTTAAAGCTATTTAAGAAGACATAATGAAAACCGTTTAAGTGAATATATTAAGGCAATAAGTCAGTTTTAACTTGTGTGCAAGTTTTGTGTCATATGCAAACCGACGACTGGATTTTGCTGATAACTGTTGCATCAGTGAGTAGAAAGAAGGCTGTTAGTGAAAGAATGGCACCTCAGGGAAGAGTATTATTTTTAATATAACGGTGTGTGCCATCAACCACTGCGAACCGTGAGGTGGGAGTCAGCCTGTCCTCTGTCAGGAATTCCGTGTGCCGCCGGAACACCAGCTGTCGACTCAAAGGTGACCGTATTCCATTCTGTTACTTGAAACACAGGGCACATAGCCTGCATTGCTTCGGTAAAAATATGCAGCTGCATCAAAAGGTTGAAAATGACAGGTATGTTCGTTTCTGTGTGTGTTATAATAACACATAAATGGAAATAACTTCACGGACCCATTCGGCTGGTCTTTACGGAGTCTAACACCTTCCGTGGCCTGCAGCCACTCCTGCACAAAGGAGTGTATACACACAGGCAGGGGTACACACAGGAAGAACACAATGGAGAGTGCACAAACTAGTATACACACAGGCAGGGGTACACACAGGAAGAACACAATGGAGAGTGCACAAACTAGTATACACACAGGCATGGGTACACACAGGAAGAACACAATGGAGAGTGCACAAACTAGTATACACACAGGCAGGAGTACACACAGGAAGTACACAAAGGACTGTAAACACAGGCGAGGGTACACATAGGAAGTACACACAGGAGAAAGTGCACACTGGAGTATACAAAAAGGAAGTGCACAAAGGAGAGTACACACACAGAGTATACACACAGGAAGTAGATACTGGAGATAGTCAACAATGGAGTGTACACACAGGAAGTATACACAGGAGTGTAGCCACAGGAAGAACACACAGGAGAGAGGACAAAAAGGACTGTACACACAGGAAATATACACAGGAGTGTAACCACAGGAAGAACACACAGGAGAGAGTACACAAAGGACTGCACACACAGGAAGTATACACAGGAGTGTAACCACAGGAAGAAAACACAGGAGAGAGTACACAAAGGACTGCACACACAGGAAGTATACACAGGAGTGTAACCACAGGAAGAAAATACAGGAGAGATGACACAAAGGACTGTACACAAATGCGTTTACACACAGGAGTGTATACACAGATGAGAGTACACACAGGAAGAACACATAGTAAAGAGTGTAGAAAGCAGTGTGCACACAGGCAATAGTACAAACAGGAGTGTACCCACAGGAAATATGCACTGGAAAGTGTACACAAAGGAGTATACACACAGGAAAAAGTACAGACTGGAGTGTACACAAAGGAAAAGCACACAGGAAGTATACACAAGAGAGATTTCATAGAGGAGTGTACACACAGGACAGTGCACAAAATAGTATACCCACAGGAAGTACACACTGGGGAGTGTACACACAGGCAAGATTACACATAGGAGAGTGCACACAAAGTATTCACAAGAGAGAATTCACAGAAGAGTAAACACACAGGAGGTACACACTGGAAATTGGGTGTACACAGAGATTAGAGTGCACACAGGAGAGAATACGCAAAAGAGTGTATGCATAGATGGGAATACACATATTAGCATGCACACAGGTAGTACACAACAGAGTGTACATACAGGAAGTACATTAATATCTGTACACACAAGAAGTTCACGCAGGGAGTACACAACGGAGTGTACATACAGGAAGTACCTTAATATCTGTACACACAAGAAGTTCACGCAGGGAGTACCTACATGACGTTCATGCACAACTTATACATCGGACTATGTACAGTACATAAGAAGCATACACGTAGGACATATTCACAGAAAATGCACATAAAATTATACATAGAAGAAATGCATACAGGAATGTGAGCACAAGAGCATGCATATAGAATGCCCCTAGTGTGTTTTGTCAATTCACATCTTAGTCATAGACTCTGGGAGGTAATAAAATCTTTGTGGTATTTCCTGCCTTTCTTCACATTCAGTAACATATGACCGCCCAGGGCTGTTTCGCAAATATCTACAAGGGAAACTCTACAGCACAAGCCCTAGCTAACATCCTGGACGATGCATCCGCAATCCTGTTCATCTTACAAAACTCCATCTGCGGGTTTCCATTTCAGTAAGCATCCTCTCCACTCTAAATTGGACTATTAAGCAAACACTTTAACTTTTTTTAAACAAAGTTATGAAACTGCGTTTCTAGAGATTTAGTATGCCTGCTGATTGCCTGCCCATGTTGTTGACCTTTGCCTGTCATTTAACGCACTTGCTGCTGTGCTGACTGACTAAGTGGCTTTGGACCAGAACGTCTGCCAAGTGGATGTAAATTTGTAAAATCTTCGCATGTTGCCTTGAGACAGCCTGCGTCTTCCCAAGCTTCTGTACTTGGGGTCGCCGTGATTAAGCCGCGAATCCCAACGATCCCCAATCAGTCACATGCACGAGTTGTGTAATGCGTGCTGCGGATGGCGTGAAGTTCACTGTTTAACTTCCCGGAGTTTTCTATCTCTTTCTCATGCCCAAGTTGTGTAAGCGCCCTCCCAGAGGACAAGAAAAGCACAACGTTAACAGATTTTTAACTTTTTTTTTTTTTTACCCTTTACTTTAAAGGGTAGCACTGCTTCTCGCTTGTTTTAATTTGTGTTTCATCCATTGACTGCTATTTTGGAAGGAAAAGACAACAGTGATGCAACACTTGGAGAAAGCAGAGGTAAATCTCTGCCCTGCTGCAGCTGGTGTGTTGCAACTTTGAGCAACATCACGACAAATTAAAAATGGGAAATGAGGAATCTTGTAAACTGTTGCATCACACCATTCATATTAGGAAATTAACTTCCCGACTCTTAATTCATATGTTTTTTGGAGGAGCACATATGCATTACAGAGGAGGGGGAATTCCTTGTACCACCCCCCCCCCACCTTGTCCAGCCAGTTTGCTGAATCAGTGATCAGAGCTGAATCGTGGACTCACTCTCTCACTTCTGGCCCGGAATCTTGATCCAGTGCCGCAGAGATCACAGTGAACTTGTTGTTTACAGTTTTCATGGGAGAGCTGTTTTGACAATCCCCCAAACTCTGAGCGGGATACACAGTCAGAAGATGGATGGGAAGACGGATGGATGTTTTTATTCAGGCTTTCTGGAGGATCTCCGGTTTACGGCTTCCTCAGCTGTTATATCCACTGACACACATTTCTCACCTCCATGGAACTCAAGATTAAAATATGGTTTAATCTGTATGAGTGCCACAGAAGCTCGGCGGTAAAAGATCTCTTTTAATCTGCTCACTAAGACAATGGTAAATATAATGAAAGCTGAATGCCGTAGTCTTCTCCCAACACCTCTGTGTTCCCACTTCCTGCTCTGCATTTATTTCCTGTCAGGAGCATGTATCGGGGGTCTTTGCCATGCATGTCATATGCAGAAATGCGACATCACCTCAATGTGCATGTGGTGGCAATGTAGCAAAAAAAAAAAAAAAAATATATCCAATCAAATTTTTGGTGAAAGTCTTCAACTTTTTGAGTTTGGCAACTGTGAGTCGATCAGAGTTTCCTGTATTCCTCGACTGAAACAGAAGGGAATCCTGGGAAATTTACATGGCAGGTTAACTTTGCCGATACACATGAAGGGTAACCGAGAGGTGAAACCAATAAAACAATGCCACGTTTAGCAAAAGGGTGACACCAAAGAACGATGCTTCCTTCTGCATGAGCGAGGAGCGCCCGTGTAGAACATCGTTCGACCTAGACATCCCACAGCAGCGCAACGAGACGCTATGCAACCGGGAGTCAAAGTCAGCAGCCCCCTCGATCTCAGCTCTGTATCTCTCAGCACCACTCAAGTCCCTGTTTGGCCAAAGCAGGAAGTGCAGTGAGCTTAGGGGGGGGATCATGAAGGGGCCTAGCAGCCTAACAGCCCAAGGAAGGCACCTTGGCTTTATGGGCTCCCCCACAGGCCTTTCTCTGGAGTTTTTTTAATTTCCTCCCAACCCTATTTACCTCCATGCAACATTACACTCTGAAGGTGAGCCTCATAAGCAGTCAAGGACGAATATTCTTTTCTTCCCTTTCCCCGCCTGCTGTTATTCCCACCAGGAGCCACTGTACCTCATCTGGAGCTTTCCAGATCTATCCCCCCTGGCCATGCATGCATCTAGGCGGGAAGCAAGGCAAGGACTCGGTGTGAATGAGTCAGGAATGGGACCACACCTAAACAAAGATTCTCAGGTGGAGAGACCCACCTGCCACTCCCTTCCAGCCCTGCCTACCTCCTGACACACCTGCCTACCCCATGACCCTCTTGCCAACCCCCTGACCCACCTGTCTACCCCCTGACCCACCTGCCTCCCCCCTTTCAGGTCACACATCTCCCAAGAGATCTACCCAGCCTTTCGTCCACCTGTGTGTCTGTGTTCATGTGTGTAGACCATGCTCAGTCACATTGTGCTGTTCCTTCCTATCCAGTTTCTTCTGGGCTGTCCTAGTCCCTTCTCCATTATGATAAATAATAGCACAACATTTCCAGGGGATTTCTGTACTCACATGGTAAATTTAACCCCGTGCCTCACTGGCTGTGATAGAGACACGGCCTCCGAGGGGGCTGCTGTGACAGTACCACCTGGGCAAGGCAGATTTAAGACCACTCCCCTAGCAAAGAGACACATGGAACCTTTCCCAAACTGATCTGCCAGTTTTGATTTTAATCAAATATGAATCAACCCGACATACCCCTGAATGGTAATTTTTAACTGGTCACCACAAAATCAAACGGTACAATTTAATGTTTCCTCATATTCCCCATAAGACAGTAATGACTTCATAACTAATGTGGAAGACATAGGGCAGTTTGTTCAATTTATAAACTGGCCCTCAAAGTTCAAAATAGGCACCTTCAGATTTTATATAAACATGAATACATCGATGAATCCAACCATGATAAGTGGTTAGAGGATGGATGGATGGATGGATGGATGGATGAACACAAATGAGGTGAAGCTGAAGCTGAAAGAAGTCTGACGCCATCTCTCAGTGCTGAGACTTCTGCTGCTGCTTTCTACCACCTAAACCCATTTCCATTTGCCTCGTCTTGTCAACAGCTTGTCTGTGTCTTATTTGTTCAGACAGGAGATACTTTCAAATCTGAAGAGCCTTTTTTTTTCCCCCCCTGGAGTCAGACATGGAAACTTTATTAATCCCCAAAAAAGCCTATATAAGATTGATTGTTATTAGGCGTGTTCGTCTTTTTAAATGTTTATCCGTGAAGAATGAACTGACTGGAGACAGCACTTTCAGCCCATGGAGTTACGGACAGCGCTGACTTTGACAAACTGCTGGCTTGTAAATTATGTCAGTGAAGAAGCACCTTCACACAACCTGACGTTTATTGACTGACTTTAATTTCAACGTCACTTATTCTTTTTTTTTTTTTTAACTAATGCCCAATCCTGCTTCTGTTCAGTCAGCGTGTACACTATCTCATTCTCAGAACAGACAAAAAGGTGGGCTGTGTTTAAAAATGACAGCAGATTCTGTCCAAAGATTACTCCCAAATCTGATGTTAAAATGTTTCTTTTTGATCCTTAAATGTCATAGCTGAGACTTTTTTCATTATTAAACATTAAAAGAAAAGGTAATTTTGAAAGCACTATTGTATCGCTCAGACGATAAAGCTGAATTGAGCTTGACTAACCTTTTTCCTCTGATTTTCCCTCTTCATTCATGGAAAGGTTTGATCATGTCTTTCCTCACTTCCTCAGATGTCCCACATTACCATAGCAACGGGATGATGGCCCATTAGACCATTTCCAGTTCGTCAACCAGCAAAGTCCAAGGATAAGCCCCTGTGGTTGAGTTGGGTGTTTTTTCTGGTGACCTTGAAAAACGATGTCCGTTGCTGTTAGATTTCATGGTTCCTAGTAAGACATTCATGTTTATCCCTTTAGCGGTGGTTTAAAAAAGGAATTAAGCCTCTGCTCAACACATTTTAATCCTACTGTTAATATCTCCTTTCTCAAATCTTGATGACTTATCTCACTGTACATAAGAAGCATTTCAGTGCTGAAATATTGTCCCCCCACCTGAAGAAAATGAGGTGTTGTGGGGATGGGGGGGCTGGTGCTGGGGTGGTGGTTATTTTGGTGAAGTGAGGACACCAAGGTGTGAAACTCAGCTGTCCTCCCTTGTGATGGCTTTTGTTTCATTTTCCTCTCAGTCAGGTGGAGGAGGTGGGGCTAGCTGGGTGTACGACCTGGATACACCCCCCGCGTGTTTCCTGACCTTGCCAGAGACATCAAGGAGCAATGAAGACCAGTCTGATGGAATCTGTGCCACCAGGACTATGCCCAGGTACTGCTCACCTGAGAGTGAAAGGCTGAAAAGTTCCACTCCCAGGCTGTCATTGACTGACCTTGGCACCTTGGCCAGGACACGCCCCCGTCCCATATTAACACGCGAATATGAATGCGTGAGGCGGTCATAAAACAGCCCGTTAACCTCGCGCTGCGGCCTCATCACGCTCTGATTCCTGTAATTGCATTTTTATTGCACACAAGGAGGTATGAAATCATACAAATGTGTTTTAGGAGATTGTTGACCTTATCATGACTGAAACTGCACATTCCTCTCTGAGCAATGAGGGAACATGGCAGATTTAGGAAGACGGCTAATAGGTAGCAAATTGTTTAATATGTAATGTTGGCTTCACATAGCTTTACATTTTCAGGCCAGCTGCAGGTTTTACCCAGAGGAACTTCCTGGCAGAATTATAACTGGGAGAAGTAGCAAAGGAACAGGCAGTAAACTTTCCCACAGCTTTCGACTCGGTCTGGTGTCACCTTGCTGGTGAAAATTTGTCTGGTGAACCAAAACCCAATAATTAGCTCTCTTGGGTTCTCTGTTTGAACCATACTTTTGAGTATCTTGAAAAGAACTTGGGTCTACGCCTTGGACCGTGTTTCTTCTTTCGTTTGGCTCCATGTTTGCATCTACATTTGCAGTCTGGCCTTCTTTCGTTGCGTGTGTGGTTTTAAGAAAGAGCTGGAGGTTTACGGAAGCCGTCAGGGTCGATAATCTCCCTGATGGAACGGGAGGTTTAGACCCCTCCCAGGTTGTGAACTCGCCGTGTTCTCCTCTGGAGAACACACCATGCAGGCCAGAATGATAAGAAGCAGGATGAGGAATGGCACAGGAAGACTGGCAACAAGTGCAGTTGAGCCTGAAACTGTAAAAGAATAAAAAAGCAACTCTGATGCCAGTGCAAAGAGCCCAGACCATCTTCAGACATAGTTGCTGGAAACTTTATGCTCAATGTTAGTGGGAACTGAGAATGAAAAACTCTTTAATTCCATGGGGCCAGTTGGCCTCATGTTGTTAAATCTGTTCCTGGATGCCACCTCTACAAACCTCAGCAAATGGTAATTGCAGGTTTAATGTCTGTGTTGCCTCTTGTCTGCTGTGGCATCACAGAAGTCCAATAATTAAACATGGCTATCTCTGATGGTGGCCAAGGTTTCGATAGACAATGGCCTAGACTTTGAAATAGTCACTCATTCTCTGATTCCTAGTAAGGGAACAGAAACTGGACTGGAAAGTTTAAAAAAAAAAAAGAAAGAAAAACAGCCTCAATGTGGGTGTTGGGTGGTGATGCAGGCTTACACCTCCAGGGCTGAAGTCTTGATTGCTAACTCTATATTGCCCATCGTGTATGTGTGTGTTTGCGCGCGTGTGTGCGTGCGTGTGATAGATAAGCATTCCAGGCGCTTAGGCAGTAATAATAATAGAAAAAAACTAGTTGAAACAGACATTTCAATGCTGAATATGTATGTTGTTTCGCCCTTTTTCTAATTAGTCTGGATTACTGTTAAATCAATAAGTACTCATAGAAGTATGTATGACACCTATTAAAAATGGTAGTCATATTTAAGATACTATTGTTTAATGTGGAGAGTCCTCTCCTCATTTCATTTTAATTAAAAGCACAGGGCATTTCAATTACACAGTCCATAGTTTTGCTTTGAGCACACAGCACGTCAAACGAAGTGTTTCCGAGTTGGTGGTTTGGCACTTTTCAGTGCTTAACACCGTTGCACAAGTTCTTTTTGGCTCAAATCCAACGGCGGTGGAATTTAGCCGTTGGCTTCGACACTCGGAGCGTTCGTAAACGGATCACGTTGGTGAGCCTTTCATTCCGTGGTCGCCCACGCCAGCAGCACACCAAGGCCTTGACGCTACGCTCCTTGGGATTGTCAGACACATTTTCTCACATTTGTTTAGAGACGTTGTGCAATTTCTCTTTGTTTTTTTTTTTTTTTGTCTGGCGAGAGTCATCGAGGCAGAGCAAGCAGGAGCTTAATCACCACCGGGCTTTGTGCGCGCCTGCTTCAGCACGTCAGTGACAGAACCTTAGCCTCAGGAGACAGTTTCCGAGAACGTTTACGTGAGAACAAAGCATGGGGAATTGGTACTAATGTCTTAATGCCCCACCCTCTTTTAGTTTTTTCCAATAAGGTTCTCTCATCATGCTCTAAACCTTCCGTTGAAATAGGACCAGTGATTGTGCAAGGGACGCATTCCTTACGGAATGTGCTGGAAGCTGAGGATTGAGGGTTGTTTGATAATTTACTGCTCTTCAGTGACTGAGCACCGTTTTGTGACCACCTAATGCTGCTTGTTGATTTAATGCGGAACAGGGGTCCAGTGTGGTCCAGCGACCTGGTCCTGCTTAGTTCTCTAGTACCGCTTTGTGATGCTTTGTTTGTGACCTACACTCCATATTTCCCCAAAAAGATTTGAACAGGGGACTCTAACTGCTGTCTCCCAGAGTGCACTTTGGTGGTGACCCAAAGCTAGAGACCCCCGGTAACAGGGTGGGACCTGGTGATGCAGCACGCCACCTACACCAAGCAAAATTCCCACCAATCACAGTGGCTTACCAGGTACTCACGTGGCTGCGAGTATTGCCAAAGCACCGGCAATGTTCTTGCTGCGATGCATAGCTGGTTCAAGCATCTGGTGGGGTGACGGGCGTGGTGCTACGGACTGTCAGTAGCCACCTCATTGGCAGGAATAGCACATGTCCTTAATTAGCAGGGACCCACTTAGATGTGGCCGGCCGTGTCGCCTGCGATTGGACATCGGCAAGTGCTCAGCAACCCAGGGGTCCGGCTGACCCATTTTCTGCAGCGGCAGCCCCCTTATCTACATTTCTGGCAATGTGTCTTCAGTCTTCCATCATTTTCAGCTTATTTTTGCAATTTACGAATTTCTCTGTAATAAGAGATGGGGGAGGGGGAATTCCACATTTTGAAATACTCCCCAGGCTTATTTCTGAGGTACTACAGGGCTAGGATGATGTAATTTACCTCCAGGACCTTTTGCGCTGCACTCAGGGCATGCTGGGATTGGTCAGAGTGGAAAGGCTGCCGCCCTGCTGGTCAATACGACTGCCTTGCCTTCCTTCTCATTTGCACCACTGTGTCCCGGAAGAAGGCTAGTGTGCATCAGGCAGAAAGGCTCTGATAATCATACGTATAATTAGTAAGTGGATAACCTTTATATTTCATAAGGGGCGACTGCCATGTGCCCACGGCGGTGTGGACTGGTGGTGATCCTCGCGGTGCCGCTAATTACCTTTAATGAAAATGCTGCAAGACTTGCGTGTCAAAGGGACTAAGAACGTTACTCCCATCCATTACGCCCCCCTCTCCACGGTCCCCTCCTGGAGACGGTGTTTGGCCTGCTCTGCTTCTCCTGCCTCGGGTCTCTCCAGTTGATGCTGAGCCCCCCCATCCCCGCCCAGTATCTGTGATCCTCTCAAGGTTAATTGCTGACGTTGATCTCCACCCTGACTGCATTTTTAAGAAGGTGCCAGGGCTCGTCTGTGTACGTGCCTGTAAGAATTCAGCACATAAAACAATGAATAATGATGAATTAAGCCTTACACTGTAACGAGTGCCTCACTTTCTGTAGTTGTGAGTAATGAATGAACCCCCTGCCCCCCCCCCACACACACACACACACACACACACACAGTCGTCTTTGTGGTGTAGGACACTGGAGTAAGCCCTGCTTAAAGTTTATTACTCATTAGCGCAGGCACGATGAGGAGTATTTGGCCTCTGGTAGTCATTACAGGAGGCGAGAGCACTAGATAACTATGGCTGTGATTCACTGGAAATCCTGTCCCCACGAATGCAATTAGCATCCTTTAAAGGCGGCACCCTCGGCCACGCTCACTGGGCACCGCGTCCTCACAAAGCATTTCGGTAATAAAGGGAGCTCGGCAAGCTTGCCGACGCACCCACGAGTGTGTGTGACGGTGCACAGGTTGCGAAATCGCATCGAAAGGTACCATCGTCTTAGGTACCTTGCTGCTCTCCTTCGAATGCCCTCTCCTGAAAACTGAGAAAGGTGGGCACTAGGGTGAGAGGTGGCTGGAAGTGAGGGGGCCTGGAGTGATCACTGTTAAGTCTGAAAATTGGTGGATTAATGGTTTCAGGGGTCCGTCTGGTTTGATACCTTTTGGGAAAAGTACTTTGCAGTGAAGATCATTCAAAGAGATACACGATTGACATGGGATGATAACCTCTCTAGTTCCACTGAACAATATAAGAAGGTAACAGAATACTTACTTGCTGCATGCGCTGCTGTTTGAGTATGAGCCACTTCCTGCCTGTTTATAAATCACCCTGTTTTTCAAGCAAAAAATGTCCACAGCATCATCCATCAATCACTTTCAGGTGTTACTGTTAAGGCTGTGGTAACCCAGGGCCTCTTCTGCAAAGTGTCACGCTGGTGTGTCACGCACACACCCAGCGAAATCTCACTCTAGGCCACAGGAGGAAGCCGGAATAACCTCAGGAAGTCCAATTGAATGTGGGGGGATGTGCAAAGTCATGGAGGCGGGGCCATGTTTAAACCCGGGTCATGTGAGGGGACGGGTACAGAGCCGTAATGTTTTTAATTAAACCATCACAACAGACTTCTCTGGGGCCATTTGGCACCTGGAAATCCATCAGGGCTATTGATTAGCGTCGAGGATTTTACTGCTATTAAACTCTCTCTCCGTTGCCCTGGTGAGTGCTGGGTTTCTTTGTTAAACGTGAGATGGGTTGACCTTGAAAGACAACACTGTGGTCTAACCACAAATACAGTACAAGCTGGTATTTAAAGCCAAATAGCTGAATATTCGGGTCGGGGACTATTTGGGATTTGTTACGTCCTGTTTATTTATCTAGGGTCGGGTTACAGTCGTGGTTGAATCCCTCAGTTGGCATTACATCTTTGAGGAGGTGTGTGTGTGTTGGGGGGTGGTGGAAGGTTTACCTACCTAACGGACAGCTAATAGATAGCATACATTAGCAATAAGTACGAGGCATGAGCTCTCAGCCAATTGGTGTTAGTGTTGGTATATTGGTGGTGTGTACACCAATATACTATCAGTTTTATTAGAATATCTCCCTGCCACCTGCCCCTCCCCACCCAAAATGGCCTCCCTTAGACAGATGTTGTTTAATAAAAAGCTATTTGTATAACAAGATATGCTATTGAACTTTCGTTCTGTCTTTCATAAAACTGAATGGTGTGCTATTAAGATTTAATAACATTCCTGATAGATCATTAATAGGCTATTGTTCCTCATGTTCTAATATTTATAAAGACCTTATTAAAAAGGTTTTGGGTGCACGGTTTGTTGTAGGGACAAAACACACAGCTTCCGTCAGCTTCTCAGAGATGATCTCAGTTTAATCCAGACTTTTTTTTTTTTTTTTAAGGAGAAATTAGAATCACTACGAGTGAGCAAATATTAGTCACACTCTCCTCACAAGTCGTCTCTGGAGTGTGTGTGTGTGTGTGTGTGTGTGTGTGTGTGTGTGTGCGCGCGTGTTTTCTGATTTACAGGCAGCAATAAAAAGAGGATTAGTAATAAATACTGAGCTTCTGTGTTTGTTCTGCTGGGTGCTGTACATCTCCACACATCATATCCTAAGTGCCTGGAGAAACAGATTCCCCTCTAAATAATTGCTATCTACAAAGTAATTGTTATGGATATTCGTCAGCAGTTTCCTTTGCCAGCTTGTACTATCATCTGATGCAGCTGCAGGACAAGAAGATCATGGGGTAGACATGCCTACATGTGTCTATTTTATGTACATGCCTAACTGCACGTCTTTGGCCTTTGGGATGACGCCCATACAACACAGAGAGAGCGGCAAACTCCGCCCACACACCACCAACACTGGAGGTGTGAATCAACAGTGCTACCCACTGTGCCATCGTGCCATTTACAGTATATGAGTCCTTTTTGATAATTAATTATAATTAATGACCATCCTTAAGGGCTTTAGACATTTATAGAGTGTAATAAAGCACCTTGTTTTGCTTTGGCTGGGTCTTACGTGTGTGAAGGCTCACTGGGTAGCACTCTTGACTCACACCTCCAGCGCTGGGGGTTCCAATCCCACCTCTTCTCCATATGTGTAGAGTTTGTATGTTTTCCCTGTATTGCGCAGGTTTTCTCCAGTAATCCAAAGACTTGCAGTCAGTCTAATATGTGTCTCTAAATTGCCTTCCATGTTTGTATACGTATGTGCCCTTCTATGGACTGGCATCTCACCTAGGATGAACCCCAGCCTTCTGCCCGCTGTTGCTCTGAATATACTCCTGGTTCCCATGATCCTGATAAACAGTTGAAAGATGGGTAGATGTTATGCATTAATTGCCTCACGTTTGTTGTAGAAGGGCTTGACCTCTAGCGTTCAATCGACTCGTGAAATCTATTGATCCTTTTGCGGGGGTGACAAATGACAAGGACTGACAAGAGAAAAGGGGGGCAGGAGGAAGCCCTGAGAGGGCAGGTGACCTGCGTGTGTGTATGGTGTGAGGAGGTTTTTGCCGTGCCTACTTTTAGAAAGGTGTGTCCAGACGATACAAAATAAGCCTGTATTTATGAATCCGAAAGGATGTAGACCTGTCCGGTTTTGTACAGTGGATGTTTCGCCAGCATAGCACTGTTAAGGCACCATGTGGGGACTTGAACCAACAACCTTCCAGTACCAAGCCCACAAAAAGCTGCATCGACCATTTTCTGAGAACAACATGACCATTCAGAATAGAGCAATAATAACATCAGAAATATCTTCCTATTTAGTCTTATACAAAGGCACCCACTGTTATAAACCAAACTCCATTTAATACATGCCTCCTTACTGCATCATATATTAAAGGAAACTTTTTACTGTCTGTTGCCAGTTCATGAATTGACCCGTTTGCTGCTAGTGAGCTGAACTGTTGTTCATGAGGTAGATTAGAATTTTTGAGAGTGATAGGGTTAGCGGCTATGGACGCTACGATTTCAACACTGCCTCTGCTATGTGAAGCATCTTTCTGTGAATTTTTGTTTTTTGTTTTGTTTCAGCTTGTCCACACAGATGTCTGACATGTGCCGCCAAAGGAAAGAATGATTTCGAAATGTGAGATGCTGCCCAACGGCACTGATTGGATGGAGAGCGAGCCGTAAAGAGTCAATAGGGGCTGATTGCAGTTTCAAAACGACTGGTACAGCCTGCTGTGCCCAGACCTCCCTGTGACCCCCCCCCCCCCATGTGTGGTTGCATGGGTAAGTGGTGTCACAATAGACAGCCTGGAAAAGGGAGGGGCTCTTCTTCACATTTGGCCCGTTTTACATTTTTAGGCCGGATCAGAGTCGGTGTCCACCACACCAGTGCTGCTCAAGGACTTAAAATGTTTGTCCAATTAAACAGCTGCATAGTGAATAATCCGCTAGCTTTAGTTTACAGGTCCTTGATCATGTCCTTAAACAGTACGTTACCTACTGATCCATCAAAAGCCCCTTTCCTGCCGCTGAAGCTGGAGGAAAATTTTTGCCATAACCGAAAAAAGAAATGAACAGATATATTCATGTGACATTTTTAGGTTTCGGTGTCACAGCCGAGAGTGTCATTTAATGTGATGCCGGCATCTCTGACCGACGTGTAAACCCAGGCAGGCAGGCATGCAGCACAACATCATGCTCATTGTCTTCCATAAACAGATCCGGACACCACCGTGCCAAGGACAGCCTGGCCGTTAACCTCCCCGGGACCTGCTCCGCTTGGATCCGGCAGTACTATGATGGCAGTGAGACCACGGTGCTTTCAAGTGGGCTGATGACAGCAGCTGCCCCCCCACCCCCGCCCCCTGCATGCCTTCTCTCCGAGGCTCTGATGCTGGGCCTGTCACACTTCATTTCTGTTCTCAAGCAAGGGAGAAGACGAGATCGAATTTAACTAGTTTAAACAAGTTTAATTTCTCTGTAAATACTTTTGCCCCAAACACTGTAAATTTTTTATCTTTTTTTTTTTGTTAAAGCAATAGTAATGTATCAGTTCCAAAGCTAAAGTAGGGGTGCAGGATTATGGCCTCCGTGTGTGTCCTTCAGAAAAGCTCCCTCCTAGTATCACACCTGTAACATCTGCAGGCTGCGGGCCGTGTGTGAGCCCAGCTCCACACTCAGGGTGTTGCATCTCAGGATGCGTTCCCATTGTTAACAATGACGCACGGCTGGCAAGGGTGCCAGCCTTATCAGATGTCTGAAACAAGGCAGGGGAAGTTCGGTGGAGGAGTGTCAAGCCGCAGCTCCTGCCTGACTGTCAGGAGCCTCGACGTCTGACCGATCGTCATTCTCCCACGCATCCTCTGCAGCGTCCTGCCATCTTAACAACCGTCTTAGCGAGCGCCGCTGCTCCACCTGCAAAAGCCAGTTAAATAAGATGTTGACTGTTTTTCTGCAAAGTAGTTTCAAAGAACATAGTTCCTGGGGTTCCTGATGTTGTACCCTTAGGTACGATTCTAGGAAGAGTATAAAAGTGGAACCTCTGGATAAACGCGACACTGGGTGGCTATGCAGTGATGTAAGCAGTAGGCTATACACAGGTTACTGAGTATGTGTACCTGGTAGCCTCACAATGTTGAATCAGCTGTTTGAAGGAATGATTATGTCCCACAAAACATCCATTAACGACGAAGCTTTCATTTCATAGGAAACTACAGGAAAAAATAATAAGGAAATATATGGAACTCTTTTTTTTTTTTGGTGGTAGGTAAGGTGGCTCAGTGGGTAGCACTGTTGCTTCCTGCCCTCAGGGTGAGGGGTTCAAGTCCCTTTTCCACTCTGTGTGTGGAGTTGACACATTTCTCCCCATCTTATGAGGGTTTCCTCCTGGATCTCAGTTTTCCCTTCTACAATCCAAAGACATGCACTTAGGTTAACTGGTGTCTGAAATTTGCAACACCTAGCATACAATTGTGGGTGTCCTGCCACCTCATCCAGGGTGTGTGTTTTTGTAGGGGTGCCTGATTGATGATCCCAGGCAGAACAGAGCACAAGGCTGGGGAACACCTTGGATGTGATGCTGGTCTACAGCTGAGTAGACACACGCAGTTTAGAATCGCCAGTGATTTTATCTGCAAGCCTTTGCAACAGGGAGCCCATGCAACACAGGGAAAACGTACATATTCCACAAACAGACAGGAGGCAGCTTACAAAACCCCAACCCTAGAAGTGTGAAGCACCAGTGCTACTCCAACAAGCCACTGAGCCCACCGTAGGTTTACTTAGCGGTTGGTTATCTGTGCTGTTTGTGGTGATGCTTTCCTTGGATTATTTAATCAATATGTACTAATTTCTTAACATATAGCTAATTAAATGAGTCGTGAAAAGTAGATTTACACAAGTCATCAGTGATGAAGGCTGCAACTCTCCTGGAATATGAGAAAAGGACTGTTCTGTCCTTTTCTGGCACATCTGTACACTCCGGAGGGGGTCTTGACTCGACTGAACTTTAACGAGCTAGCATTGAGATTAAGCCGGAAGCCCTCAGGCAGAAACAGAAGCAGAAGGGGTTAAACGACATTCCACTGGGATATTGTTCACCGGGCTGATGATGGATGCATTGACTGGCCAACATTGAGGGTGGACTGATCAAACTGCTCCAAACTTCATGGCGTGCTACTTATTGAAAAACCAACAAAGCTTTGAGAGGTTCTGTTGAGACAGGTGGAGTAGGGAGAACCAAGTGGTGACCTTGGTCAATGACTGTACTGCTCTTGTTAAGCGGTTCAATCAGTTGCACCAGCCAATGCGTCATTTTGAAAAACGCTTCACAGCTGAATTATGGAGCCTTCCCCGAGACTGCCCATTTCTGATAAAATTGAAAAGCTGTGTTTGATTGAGTTTCTCAGACTTGTCTCATCAGAAGCTGAAAAACCTGTGTGAAGCATGCTCATCAGATGTGCTTTTTTCAGTTCTGTGCGAAACAAAGTATTTACTGCCGTGCCTAATTGGGGCAGGACTTTGGTCGACATGGTGGAGAGCTTTGCTTTGCTGCTAAATTTGGTTGTGTCTGAGGGTGGATACCTAATTTTCTTGAACTGTAGTGGTGGGTGGAAGGGTTTTCTGTCTGTGTCTCGTTAGCTCGGTTTTTTCACGCTTAACACGATGTGTTTTTTAAAAACGTGTGGCCCCCTCCTGCGGCGGCGGAGGGGGGTGAGGGAGGGGTGTACAAGTGTTTATCCGATGCCATCTCATTTAATGAAGGAGTCGGTTTGTGCTATAGCGGCACGCTGTGCGGTCCGCGGCTCTGTCACATGAAAGCCGCGCCATTGTTAGACAATGGGAATTATGGGTAACAACCCAACTTCCAATTATCCCCAGACCACGTTCTGAGCTGTTTTGTTCAGGCAGGGTTCAGGGTCCTGTGACAGAAAGGTGTGATCCTTCCTCAACAAGACAAGGAATTTCATGCCTTGGACAGGAATGTGGATTTTGACACTGATGTTTCCAATTACTGCTTAATTTTTTTTGGATAAAGGGTATAAATGATGGCTTATGGAGACTGACAATTAAACTTTAATAAAGGACAGGACTGGGTGCGTTTAATTGGAATATGTATTACTGCACAACTAAAATGTACTGTACAAAACAGGACAAGTCTGCTGTATAAAAGACGGCTCTGAAGCCTCCAATGGCATGTCAAAATACTCCCTACATAACCAAGTGCAGGGAGTAGGTAAGGTGAGTCATGCCACTGGATTTTTTATGTCGACTGGGTACACCCATCCTCATTTATTTGAATATTCACTGCTGTGTTGTGTTTTCTTTCAGCTGATAACCCCAAGCAGAGTTTAGACACCTGTAGCTTAGACTTCCTGCATTTATTTTATGGTCCCCCAAAATGGCTAAAATTTTTGAACTTCTCACACGTAATCAATCCATCCATCCATGCATCCATTATCCATTATCCAGTACAGGGTCATAGTGAGTTAACAGTGATTTGGTTTAGAGATCATAAAGTCAGCTGGTTTCTGTCTAGTGCTGTTTTGGGATGATATTTCATCCCAGCAGTATGACTCCTCACGTGTCGAACCTTGGAGAGTGTTTGCTGCTGTCCGGAGTCTCTCAAGGATTTGGTACCATAAAATGCCAGTTAGATGTATAATCATCCAGCCTTGATGGACGGATGCTCCTGTTTTTTCTTCAAGCTCAGCTGCTGTTTGATGGAAAGCGTTGACAGGTTTTGGGGGAGAGTGTCCATTTCTCTAAAGTTGATCTTAGAATTCAGGTCTCTGGCCAATTCCTCCACCTTGTTGGAATGAGACACCCCTGAGACTCGAAGGGTGCCTGCTTTATTTTGGCACACTGTGGGTGGCTCATGGGACAATGCTGATTCTTTCCCCCGTGATTCACTGCTCTTCTTATGTGACAAGCTTGAGATATAGTATGCTGCCATAGAACCTTTCAGTCCAGCCAGGCTCACTTCTAAATGAACATTTGCTGACTTTCTTCTGTTATGGCTTCATTTAGAGATAATCCTTTTTATTTATATATTACTTCTGGTTCCAGTGGACAGATATTTCCCTGACCGATTTCAGGTTCACCTGCTACACTCCTAAATCACACATTCAGGTCATTAAGAAAGCCGTTACCCGCTGCCTTCGTATTTAAGCCTTTAATAACAAATGATGGGAGAAGCTGAGCTTTGAAACCCCCCTGGTGGGTGGGATTAGTGTGCTTTGCCAATCACTAGCTCTTTTAACCCACTGGGAACCAATGAAGTGATCGATGGGGGTTAAACCATTAGGTGATTGGCAGCTCAGAGTAATCCTAAACACTGTGGATTTAGAAGCCTCATTTCTCTGGACAGTACAAACAGAAAAGTCATAATGCAGTGAATGGTATGACTAGTGTGGTGGCAGGCAAAGAAGCAGTTTGGTCTTAGCAACAAGTCACACTGGAAATATAAACTCTGTAATCCAAGGTGACCCGGAAGTAAATGAAGGGTGAAAGGTGAGAGGCGGCTGCACGAAGGTACGAAGCTGGAGGTGGGACTACGGAGGAAGCCGTCATGTGTGAGATTAATAGACAATGCATTTTAACAAAGCACCCTGTTCCAATGCAGCAAATGGGTCAGCGCAGGGATATTTAACTACTGCATGAGATGGATAGATGGATGGATGGATGGATGGATGGATGGATGGATAAATAGATAGATATGCTTTATTGATCACACTGTTTGCATACAGCAGCAAATGTAACATAAAGTGCACAGATACAGACATATAAAACTCAAAACAAAGTGACACATCCGCTACACAACAAGGTTGTGTAATAATGAATAGATAGTAAGAGAAATGATTGGATCTGTCCCGAATAACTGGACCAGGAAAAAAGTGTGTATCCAAGTAAATTACATCTGGGAGAAGCCTGGGTTCAGCTGTGCTGGTGTCAATCTTCGCTTTGCCCACTAAACACATTTTACCGTAGATCGCCCACATTACTGGGAGCCGTCTTCTTATACTGACACAGAGAACATATTAATGGAAAAATAAACCTTCATAGAGTGCCAGGAAAGATGGCTGTAGAGGCAGCTGCTCTGGTGCAGTGATTTGGCGTGGAGGTCAGCAGGCAGCAGAAACATCACCGTGCTTTTAAACGTGAGAGTTTAACTAGTGTTCGCTTAAAGGCGATTTGCTGCTGCTCTTTAGCAATATCCTCCCTGAACTCCGATATGACCTCCATGGGACTTAAAGCTGGGGATTAGGCTTTACAGTTGAAATGAGTAAAACGTGGCTTCCATGGATTCGGCGTGTTTTTTCCTGATTATATGCACATACGTGGATTTCAATCCACGGTGGTGGGATCTCAGGATAAGCCGAGCCTCTTTCCCTCTGGGCTGAATGCCCAGAATGGAGCATAATTAAACACACCAGAAAATTACAGGTGGGTTCCGCAAGGGCGGCCCGCAAACCACTGCACTGTCAGCGCCGAGCACGCCAGGCGTCGTGAGGACCGGGGAATGGGCCGTCGAACAGACGCAACAGAGAAGCGTTCTTCAACGACACCTGCGACACGACAAAAAGCTCACGGAGTTAGCGTGCGGTTCTCGGCTAGAGAGCAGCCGTGCCAAGGTGGGGGAGTAGTACCCCCCGTCCCGCTCTTTTCCTCATCGCGTCTTGAAAAGGGCACGGGAGATAATGAGGCAGAGGCTCCTTGTGGATTCATCGCCGAGGCGACGCCGTGCAGTTCGTCTCTCCTCGCGTTCCTTTGCCGCCACCTCCGCTGCACCGCTGACGATGAACAAGCTGGTGTCGCTTGTGGTAACACCTCACATTTTTCTGGTCCTTCTCCCGGCTGCTATTTTAATATATACATGGTGCCTCACTGCTGCCCTTTGCCAGTTATTTCGTTACAGGAATATCAACCGAGCTCTTATTTTAAAAACTGAAAACTATTTTCAGGAATCAGAAAATGCATCTGTCAGACAGCCCCTTTTCGGAATTATATGGCTGGATGGGAGCCTCCTCTGCAGAAAAATGACATCAAATAAGAAGTGGCACGCTCAGATATCCTGCACGTTGCTGCCGTGTCGTTCTGTGACGTCTGATTGATGCCATGGCCCGCTGAACGCACTTTAAGCTGAGGAGGTGAAGAGGAGCTGAGTTGAAAGGAGTGGGCTGGCGTCCCCAGATTAATATTTGGAGCGTAGGGTTTTAAAGATGGGTGCTCACGTAGATAAATATGTAAAATGTGCTCCTGTGGGCACTCGTACCGGCATCCAGATGAGAGCTGCTCTTCCTCTGGACGAGGCCTCTATACAGAGATGCTTAGAGTGGCCTGCCTCTCTTTGGCATGTTGGACTGATTGTGCCGCTGTTCTCCCCCAGCCAAAACCAAGGCCGGTTGTTATCCGGCAGCTCGAGTCGTGCCCACTTAGGAAATGAAACCAACCAAGATGTCACTTTTTTTTTTCCCATCAGCCCACTGGTAGGGGGATGACTGAAAATGGTAAGTCTGGGAAGGATCCGGCAAACGCCGCGGAGGCACATTTTTTGGCTAAACAGACTCAAATATGACGTGACTCCGAGTCTCAGTAATCAATTGCCATAACCAACAAACCAAACGAGAAACTCACATCTTCGTTTCCGGCTCTGCACGGCCTATCGTCCGCACAGATGCCATCCAGACCCCGCCTTTCACAATGCCTCTCACATTCCCACTCCTGCCTCTCCACTGTCTATTAATAAAACGAAGATCTATCAAGAAATACCTGGAACAGGATGCCATTTATTATTCTGCAGGTTACCCAGTGGATGAAATTAAAGACTAATACATTTTTAAAAATTGTTTACCTTCTCACTTCCCCTTCCCACTTCTTTTAATTGTTTCTTTTTTATCAACAAGTGCGTTAATGATGGCCCAGTAAGAAGAAATGTGCTCTTAAATCTCTGATATTATTATGGAATATAAGAAAAAAAGCTGTGAGCTTTTCTGATCACTATTCCTTATTGTGTATAATAATGCCTTTATCTTAGGCAAGGATGAGCACAAATAAAAACATGCTAAGCAGAGATAAGTTAGTCTAATACCCTCTCTAAGTTAGGATATCACTGCAGTAGATGGTGTGTTGGCCCTCTGGGGTCTGACAGATTGCCTATCAGCCATCCTCACCTGCCTTCTCTCCTGACAAGGCTCCCCATTGGCCATGCTGGAAATGATCGAACCAAAGAAAAACAAAGCTGCTGCAAAAGCACCAAGGTTCGGTCATGTGACCACGTCTGTGCCGGGCTGCACTGCAACAACAGGCCGAAGGCTCAACACCGGGAGGTTTTGGCTGATGGTTTCGGAACCACCGTGGATGCTCTTACCCCGAGGCATCTGGTCGTAAATCTAACACTATGAGGTCTACGTGCTGGTTTGAATAAAGGTGTCTCGGCTGCGCATGAGCGGCGTAAATAATGTCAGTGGCCATCCTGATTGGTCATGCTTGCATCTTAAACAACCAAAGTTGAGAGAGTTAAGACCCAGGCAACACTGTTGCGTACCAGTGGCGGGGGACTCGTGTGTCCGGCCGTCTTCCTCATCCAGGTGCTTGCGGGAGGTCTAAGTGGTGAGACACAGGTTTAGTACCATCATGAGTCAAGCTCACACATCCGAAGGAGGAATCTGAAAGAGAAAAGAGCGAGATTGCTCTTTAACTCGGCCTGCTTTAAAGTAGTTGTATCTCTTGTATTTCTTTTCTCTAGTTTCCTATAGTATTGTAATCTGTGTATTCAGCATAGTGCGTTACTGTGATGTTTTTGCAGTATGCAGTGCTCGAATTTCTTGTCTGTTACCAGTTTAGTACAGTCATAGTTATATGTTAAGTATGTTCTATACAGTGCAGTGCAAACATTTTTACACAGCTGAACACCGTAATGCCTGTAGCCAGCTTAGAATAGTGTTGAAATTCCCTTTTCCCTGTGTAGCGCAGTACTGTGCTTTCTAATCATACCTGGTTTAGTATAGTACTATGCTTCACATTTGCATCCAGAATAATACATTACCATATTTGCTTGAACCCAATTTAATTAATTTGATTTTTCTCAGTGTAGTACAGCACTCTGGTTCATATCCCCCCTTAGTACAGTACTGTAATCCCTGTTGCCAGTTTAATACAGTATATTTCCCTTTCCTTAGTGTCGTACAGCAATCTGGTGTATGTTCAACACCCTTCTTTGTACAGTACTGTAATATCTGTAGCAAGTTTAGTACTA
>JAACJT020000002.1:22774822-22788526 GCA_009936485.2 Gymnarchus niloticus
TGCTTTATTTCCATTTCCTCTGTGAAAGCACGGTGCTCTTTTTGATGTTAGTACTCACCTTAGTACAGTACTGTAATATCTGTAGCAAGTTTAGTACTATGCTTTATTTCCATTTCCTCTGTGAAAGCACGGTGCTCTTTTTGATGTTAGTACTCACCTTAGTACAGTACTGTAATCTCTGTAGCAAGTATAGTACAGTGCTGTGTTTCCATTTCCTCAGTGAAGTACAATACTCTTGGATATTCATACTCACCCTAAGACAGTACTGTAATCTCCATAGCCAGTTAAACACAGTGCAGTTGTTTCCTCTTTCGGTATCGGGGCCCCCATCATCCCAGTATTCCTTCCATGCCTCTACCAAACTGATGGCATTCATTCCACGGCCTCTGCTCACCAGACAGGTCTCTTGGAGGAGCTAATGTACTCCTTCCCCCACTGGCGTGGAACTCCTGTCCATAGCTAGCCCACCTTACAGAGCCAGCATTCTAGTGAAGAAGGAGTGATTGTTTGATGCTGAAGGTCCCTGGGAGCCTGAATACATGGTGTCTGGGAAAGAGCACGGGCCTGGCGACCACTTCTGCACTCACTGTTTGAACAGCCGGCAGGAATAAATGTGAAAATATGCCATGAATATATCATTTCTCTAAGCCGTGCCAGACGCGCCTTCGAGAGCCATTGAGTCGTCTCGGAAATGAGACAATAAACCTCATGGCGGAGGTTTGTTAAGCGAGCAGTCTTAACGAGACTGCCGGGCTGGAAGCAAACTGTAACACGCAAAGAAATACGGTGGAGGGAAGATGGGGGGCTTTACAAACTCGGGACAGGACCAATAACAGCTTGGTGGGGTTAACAGCCAGCCAGGACACCAATTAAATGTTAATCTTTCCTTCCCTTTTTTGAAGCCACTTCAGACCCCAGGACAAAATACAAATAATAAAGGTTAATTTTCTTTCGTGACTTGTGTGTTATAGATGTAATATCTTTGCTACACACCAGGGACAGACTAACACCGAAGTCTCAAAGATCCGTATATCAAACACTCACCACACGAACGTCCGTGAATTATGTGCTGTCATATCACATTAATGGCAATTCTAATCTTAGGAGATGAATACATTATTAAGAAGTAGATAAAAGGGCGTGGGTGGAAAGGCCGTGTTTTTGGCGATGGTTACTCCGATGAGGATGACCACATAAAAACCACACTCAGTCTCCTTAGAGAACCAAGCATTTAATTGCCCCGCCTTGCTGACAGTGAAAGCCGTTCCTGTTGTGATGTCTGGTAGACTCCTCACCTCTGTTTAGTTCATCCAGCAGCTTTGGCACTGCTCTGGCTGATGTCAGATAAGCGGATGTCTAAAATCACTCAGCGAATCTTGTGCCATGCAGCAAATGAAGTGTCAGGAACCGTGCCGTGGTCACTTAAGGTTGGGAATTGTGACTGGACCGTTCTCATGTACCAATAGAACCTCTGCTGTTGAGCCTGAGCATTGCTGGACGTCTTCTGGTCTAAAAGGTCCTAAAGGTAAAGGTTCTATGGTTCACAAGTCCATCTGGTTAAAGGAATCCTATAAGTGAATTAGGCGGCCTGAGCGGCTTGAGGTAAAGCCTTCGCAATGTGAACGGCAGTCTGTGAAAGTGTGTGAAAGCCAAAAAACCAAGAGACCCCATGTCTTTGCTAAAAATGTCAGGCACCAAAATAAGGCTTTTAAGGGTTTGTTGACATCAGCGTGTGTGTTTGTAGTGATCTAGTCCTCGGTATACTGCTATATGTTCATATTTTCATCTGCTACTCATTGCTCATTCGTTATCATACAGCAGTTTTGTTTGTGCTGCTCTAGTATTTGTCAGAAATTATACTGTTTCTTGATTGAAAGCACAAACATCCCCATTTCCAAACAAAAAAATGTCACATTACTAAATAATACTGTCTCACCTAATTACACGTATGCTTTTGGCTGTAATCTCCTACCCTGCTATTTTCATTTTGCTGCCTGCTTTTTCTTTTCAAGGTCTGAAATCTGAGTTATTGCACAGAAACCCAGAGGGAGATCTAATCTAAACACTGTGAATCTCACCCAGCTTCTCTTTAGGGTGGTATTTCTCACCAAATACTATCTGCCACCGTTGATTTAGTTAGGGCCACAGCACGGTGGAGTGAAGCTCTGTTCATGACCGCCAGGACCTCCCTGCTGTCCCGTCCTAGGCTAACTTGTCGGGTGCCTTTATCCAAAGAGTCTTACACAAGTGAAAGCAATAACACATTAATATTACATGTTTTACTCAAGAGTTCAAGTGATTTCCCCTCTCTGGGATTCCGCCCCACGAGCTTCAGGTTTGAATATCGGAGAAGTTGGACTTGGTCCATTCCGTGCGATGCAGAGAAGACAAACTGGGCTCGTTGTGTAGCATGAGGAAAAGCCAGACTCGGCCCGTTCTGTGGTGAGAGGCCAGACTCTTGATGTGCTGTAAGGGGAACAGGGCTTCTCCTGTGTCCTGGTGTAAAAATCTTAAGTTGCCAAAACGGGAAAGGAAGCTCTCACAGAACAGCACACAACAGGCCAGTGTCTCTTAAGAAAAGAGAAGATCTTAAAATACATTTTCAAAATTTAAGGTCATATAAAATCTTAGTGTCTTTTTTTATCATTGGGTATTAAATTGCAGGATATCATTAAAAAACCATTTGAGTAATCATATCAATTCAGCCTGAAAATGACTTTCACTTTATTATTTCTATCATTTATTAATTCATTCCTTGCGTTTCTTGTTTATTTCTGTACGTTTTGCCCAGGGTCGTCTACCATTGCCTCGCATGCTTATTGTGGAAGAGGTGGAAAGCAGTTCAGCAAAAATGTGAGGATGCAAATTCGACGAAAAATGGCCAGAGGATAAAAATACTGAAGCCGGTTGGTGTCAACAAAGGTTTCGCTTTGAGGCTAAATGCAGAAAATGTCGAAGGTTATTCAGACCAGGTAAGATGGGGATTAAGGCTCTCGATTCTCACGTGAAATCTGAGATGCGCAAACATGATGCCGGCGGGCAAAATAGTACAGCGCCGACGGGGTCTTACGCCGGACGTCGGCTGCCGCTCCTACTGGGCCTCTGGTTTGGAGTGACAATACTGTAGCAGTTCCTCATTCAGTAGTTTGTCCCTGACAGCAACACCGAGGGCTATAGTACTGTCTTCTCTACGCTATAAGTCATATAAATCCGGCGTCGAGGTCCAGTTTTAAAGCGAGCTTCCCTGACTCGGATTACACGGGGCCATTCACCTACAGAAGAGATAAAACTGCACACCGGGCATTGCGCCGTTCATTAAAACAGAGCTGTCTTCGAAATAGAGTATCCATGTTTAATTTCAGCTCCAATCACTTTGAATAAAAGAAACCATGATTCCGGCCATATTTGAGCTTTTGTGGGATTGTTCTGCTTTAGAAATGGTTTTATTACACAGGGAATTGAAATGAATAGAGAACGACGGGTCGAGTCCGGTTCCCCTCAAGTTGCGATGCAGCGGCGCCTCACTCTGGAACGGCACCGCTGGCTGAGTTCCCTGACCTCCACCAAAGTCCGTGTCGCCCACTTGTGCATCTAACCATGGCGGCCGTGCCCGATTCCCTGGGAGTGTCGTTTAGTCAACCCTGATCAGCGACGGTCGAGGCTCTTTCATAAAATTACCCAAAATAAGCAATTAACCATCTTCGGCTGCACAGGAAGTGCTGTCCAAGCCCCAGGGAGGCCGTTACTCCTGACATTAACGGAGAAGAAACATCCTGTGTCATCCGCTCTAAATATAGACCTGTTTTCTTCACTCTCCCATTCTGGGAATTTTAAGGGTGTGGTGGGGTGGCAGGGGGGGTTCCGGTACGTTACTTTAGAAAAGATAAACAAGATAAAACATTTAAAAGACAGTCAGTGTCAGTGACAGACAGAAATTCCAGTTATTGATCTCCCTGCTTTAATGTCCCCCCCACCCCCCACAAAGCTATAATCTGATGCCTTTATTGAAGCCTTTCATCCTTTCTGACATATGCACGCTGGCTACTTGAGGCCCATTGAGACCTGGTCGTAACCTCTCCATAATGGTCTGTATCATTGTTGCATCCATACTAATTTCTCCATTTGCCGCTAAGTCTTGTGAAGCGGTCGCGTGCTAGAAATATCGAATGACTACTTTAAAATGAATGACAGGGCTAAAGTGCAGGGGGGAAAAAATTAAACGCTCCGCATGAAATATTCATTTTGCCTGATGGGGTTGGACATACAGCAGCAGTTTTCCATTCAGTCCCATCCCCCCCTGCCACCGATCATTTAGGTTTTTATTCCTTTCTACCAGCTGCTCACCGGATTCCACCGTTATCGAGCCAGGTAATTATCAGCCACTCCACTTCCTGTCCCAGATACGCGGGTGGTGGGATAGAACAAAAATATGGGCTTGCTGGGCACTGGTGGTGTGAGCTTGGTGTGAAGGGCTCTTTTTGGTGGGGCTAATTGTTGCTTTGGAGTCGCGGTTACCTGCCAATGCAGATGACGTTGATTCGAATGCAAAAGAGCGCCTGACAATTGGGTCGTATTTGAAGTTTGTGGCATGTTTGGAAAATCTCAGTCTGTAATGGGGGGCTGTGATATCTGACCCGGTTTAGTCTCTGACTGCCTCCTGTCCAGTTAAGCTTTTTATTAAACAGTCAAAGAAAGAGCCTCAATATTTTATGATGAGGTCCATGTAGCCTGCCTTGTTCACATGTGTCATGCTGTGGGTCTCCCAGTGTTATAAATTAATCTAGCATCATTTCAACATTAACTTAACATCCCTCCTGCTGCGTTTAGAGCCCTGTGCCCATTTTGGGAGCTCTGCTCTTCTGACGGCCTGTCGCCAAGGTGTCACACAGAGAGGTGGAACAGCATGCCAAGAAAATGCCAGAAAAACTCAAGGAAAGGTAATAGTCAGAGGATGGGGAGAGGCTACGTCAGCGGCCCGCCGTCCTTCTCTGGGAGAGTCGCTGTGCTTCCAGATCCTCGCTGTCACGTCGGGATAGTCCTTCAAATTGCTTCTTGGAGATTGAGAGAGTGGGTAGGGCCCACGTTATCAGCTGGGGCTGATCTCCGTGGTGATTTTGGTATTTCAAAAATCTATTCATACCCTGCTCCTTTGCCTGCAGTATACTGCTGTCTGAGTCAATAAAATTAATCAAGAAAAATTTAATTGTTAGTTGTTTGATGTTTTGAATGCAGACAAATAACTACCTCCCACCCATATGACTAAATCACGCTTCGAGTTCTGAAAAAAAACTCTTTGACACCTGTGGTAAAACTAAGACATACCACACTATACAGCTAGAGGAATTTTAATAATATCTTGAGCCACGGTGGTTTAAAGCCCTATCAACCTCTCTTAAAGCCAAGACATAAAGTCATATGTTTACTGGACCTACTAGAGGTGGTCCGAGCCTTGACATTGAAATGGCTAATTTTGTTAATATATGCAAAGGACTAGTAAATCCCTGGGTTTTTAATTGTGCTGTCATTTTTTTTTTATTTATTTTTTGCTTTTCACAGCAGTGGGCACCAAGCAGCGTTTACAAGGCTGAAAAAGCCCCAGTAAAACTCTAAATGGGTGACGCACTCTGATGCTTTCTTTTGGAAGTGAACAAAAAGTACTTCGCAATTAACCAAAAAATATTTCGTCCGTCGTCTCCCCTTAACGTGCCATTAGAGAATTTCATCCAATAAAGGAACACTGGGCCTAGTCGGACATGGAGGTGGTTAAATATCCGGAGCTGGAGCAACGGCGTCTAGATAGAGAGAGAGAGAGGGAGTGGAAAAGAGAGACAGGAATGAATGGAAATGCAGATGAGCCGTATGTGGGGAATTACTCTAAAATTGTGCAAAAGCACAAGAAACGGGCTCAGGTCGGGAGAATTCCGCTGGGCTACCTTTTAATTAGGTCTCTCAGCCTGGGGGCGATGGGGGCCATGGGGCCTGCTGCATGCACAAGTTCCCCACAAGCCCCTAATAGAATGATTGACCGCTCCACCAAAGAAACTGATGATAGCCTTCACAGGAGTCCCACTCTTGCTTAATTACCCCTGGGTTTATGGTGCATGATGAATTACGGCTCCCTAACCACATGCACCAAGATCGATAATTGGTATTCTGAGTTCCAAATACTAACAATCGGTAATTTATTTTCTCCTTCTTCTTTCTATGCCCTTTCACCAGCCCGAGTTGGGATGGGGTCACACCTTTATGGTGCGTAGGTGGAGGGGGTGCTTTTCTTACCTTTTCGGTTAATTCTTAAAGAACCTGTCACCCACTGAGGTTCACACTTGGTCACCTCTAGCTGTCGTCAGCTGACAATGGTCAGTGTGTCATGGCAGAGTGCTCAGAGATGCTGTGGAGTGTATGTGTGTGCGTATGTGCATGCTAGAAGGTCTTCAAGGCCACACTTATGTATACATTTTATATAATATGGTCTGTATGACATGGTTTCACATTTTGGTAACAGCGGCAGGCTTCATGTCGGTATTGAGTGGGGGATTCAGCTTACACTCCAACCCATACGCCCCCCCCCCCACTACACACAAAAACACACAACATTAGTTGTTTACAGTGTGTCAGACACCCAGTTGCTTGGGGGGGGGGGGGGGCTATCTCTGTATACTGGATAATGCTGGGGAGTGGATTGTGCCATTCACGCAGAGTCAGAGATCACTCAATCAGTGAAAGGGAAATAAATATATAAACTTTATTTCACACGTTTTATTTAATTGGCCAGCCAGGGAAATCAGCTGTTGAATCGACATTTCCCAAAGAGTCCTCTTTTCAGAGGACCACTGTCATCAGCTACATTAAAACCGTAAAAATTGTAAAATCATAGAAGGTTTCAAATTTTCCTACGTTTGCATAGGGGATGCTCAGAGGTTCACAAAAATGACGTGGGTGACAGTAAATCTGGTGGGGAAAACCAGCTGGGTCAAGTCAAGAACTTCATCTCAACAAAGAGCTTTTATACCAGACTGAGGATCTGAGTATCACTTTTTAGGACCATTCGCATGTGACTTGTTACTTTTTGAAAAAAGTAAATAAAAAAGAAAAACTTCACAGCATCATCTCCTCTATTAATTTGGTTAGACTGCTGTTTGGAATGTTTAATCAAGAAAACACTAATCAATGTCATTTCCTCGCATTCCTTTTGAATTAGGTCTGTTTTTCTGTACGAGAAGCTCTTTAAATAAATATCTTATTGTGCTGGTCCTGCTTAAAGGATTTCCAAGTTCTTGCAATGGTTCTCCTTAAAACATCACATGGTTCTCCTAGTGGTCCGGCGTAAAACCCTCTCTGCCTTGGTCTCAGACTTCATTGGCATGGTGTATGTTTAGTTCTCCACGCTTCAGGTGCAATTTAACATGAGAAATGAGTTTTATGACCTCATTAATTCTGATTAATTCACATCTCCAAGGGATGTTTTTTTTTTTTGCTGGTTGTTGTCTGGAATATACAGCTCGTACGATTTTTTTTGTGCGAGGAGAGAAGGTATGATGTCGATACGCTAAAGCAAGCAAAAAATGTCCCTTAAATTAGTCATGAGGTTAGCTCGGCATGCAACGAAGATTCAGTCGGAAATCTCAAATGTGTCCTTTTCGTGTCAGATGGAGTCCGCGAATGTCGTGATATTTCTCATGTTTTGGCGTGGACTTAAAATGGAAATGCGATGATTAAATGAATTCAAGAATTGACCCCCCACGGCTGATGTGCACCGGGCAAGGCCTCGCAAAGCTTGGCTGAACACCTGTCGTTTACCTAGATGTGCTGCTTAACAAAAGCCGCAAATGTCGTCGGGAAATTCAGCGTGGTTAATTTGAATCGATAAATCATTTAGCTAACGTGTTTTGACAAAGCACTCCTCCACATCGAGTACAATTGCGGGGCGCTTTGAATGGATTATGTCATTTCATTTCGCACCCTAGAATGATCTTTACAGAAGAACTGGAGGAAAAATTAATTGATTGCCAGGCACTCAACAAACAGACACTTGTGCTGCTGTGGTGATTAATTTCTGACATTCTCACGTCGAGATTCTTGCATAAAGCAGCCGTCTCTGACCAGGATGCCACTGGTTGCGCTTCTTTGATGGTGCCTTTGAATTATTCTCCTCCATCTCCCCCTGAGCAGAAAGACTCGGTGGAAACACCAAGAGATCACGTCCGACGTGATCTGACTACGTTACATCGTTCCATTGTTTCACCAGCTTTATTGCCAAATTTCATATTGCTTATTTTCCCAGTGTTGTCCGGTTGACCTATGGACGCTAAAAGTTTATGGTTCCTCAGAGCTGCTCCAGATGTTAGTGATCTTCTGGCCAAATGGCAGGCTTATTTGTAAGCCTTGGCAAAACGGTCGTCCAAAATTACACTTTCAATTCATATGGAGCACATCTAAAATGCATGAAGATGTTCGCAGCTGACTTTAAGAACTCACTGTTTGTCTGAGTGATGGCAAATGCAAGTCAGTCAGTAATGCATATTCCCCGGCGGTACTTGTTGACATGACATGGTATAGCGTGGCTAAAGTTTCCCCTTTGCCATCATGTGCCTCCCAAGCACTGCGCCACTGGCTGCGTGTACCTCAGTTTTGCCTCCGTCATGTTCACATGTTCACAGCCTAGTGTTTACTGTCAGTCTAGCATGTTGCCGTATTTTTCCTCAGGTCCTGATCTGGGTTTCTGCAGAGTGCCTTTTCAATGGAACAGGACAATCCTCTGTCTTTTCCTCAAATCATTCATGTCGGCATCCCGGCAGACATTCAGCCAATCAGAATACGCATTTGCCCCCCTGCGGCATGACGCGTTGGAAATTGCGCTGCGACGACCTAAGAAGCATCATCCACAAGCGAGCGGGCTGTCAGCATGATGATATTGATGGGGAGCCTAACAGAGGGAGTCCAGGACAAACAGATTGCAGCAGATATGCAGATTGCGAAAATTGCTAGATTTTTCCCTCTGTCCGTGATCATATGCTTTTCAGAAGAAATTCCCTGGTATTAAAATGGACAGGAAAAGAAAGCAAACCACAGCTGTTTAATGCTGTGTAAGGAGAGTAAGATTAATGTAATATCTCAGTTTTTAGGGTCATTGCCTCTGAGTCAATTCACCCCTGCCGATTCATTATCAAGGCATTGTTTTCTACACTGCATATTCAGAGATGGAGTGATGGGTGAACCGTGCGGCTTTTTTTATTAAAAGTAAGCCCTTATTAGATCTTTATAATCTAAGCCTGGCTGCATAAATTTCCTGTTAGTGTCGCCTTTCACCCTGCCCTACTGATGTGTGATTTATTCACAAAGTTCTTGTTATGACACCAGGCCGTGGCAAAGCTGCCACACAAAAACCTTTGGTGGGGTGCAGCGGTAAGACACCCCATCCTGTCACGGCAAGATGCGCGAGGCTGAATCGGCGAATGAAAGAAATGTGTCTTGTGACTAAAAAGTTGCACTTGATGAGTTTCAAATTGAGTATGTTTTTGGACAGACGCTGGACAGAGGGAAGTGGAAAGCATGTACTTAGGTGCCTGTCAGGGTGAATGGCGCTGCGTCACACCAGGAGTGAGTCAGCCGTTTGAACAAAGGATGCTGGGAAGCTCAGACTCTTGTTTACAAGCCCCACCTGCTGGTTCTTCTCTCGACACGTGAATCACCACAAGCTCTAGCTCCAGCGGCTCAGTGGCCTCCCCCTTAAAATGTCACCCGCAGAACCATTTCCTCAGAGGCCCGTCTCACAGCATCATTGCTTGCTTCAGTTTTCAAGGCCCCCGTTAAACCTCTGCTCTCAATGATTGACCTAGTAGAACAGCTTGAGGTGTTTCAGAGGCAGAAAAGACAGGCAGCACTGCATGCGAAACAACTGCATTTTGGCAAATCAATGATGGAATTGCAGACATGGTAATTAAATCTGGACGGACGGACGGATGGACGGACGGACGGACATTATTATTGCAGTATTTAAGTATATCAGAGCATTTTGAAAGAACATTGCAGAAAGTCCTCCAGATGCATTTTAAAAAACACAGAGACACACACTTCTGTGACCCAGCACCTTCCCCATCTCCCCTCCCCCCCCAAATTGAATGGGGGCTTGGACTGGGTCCTGTCTATTCTGCACCATTCCACGCTGGGGGTGTTTATCCTAGCTGTTGAAAGTGCTGTGATCTGAGTCATATCGCCCTGTTTATTTTCATTTTCTGTAGTAGACCTCGTATGAATGATCTCACCCGTGGAATAAGGGACGGGGTCATTTTTCTGTGTCACTAGGGCAAGCGTCTCACCTATAAATCCTGCATCGCATGGGAGTTTTAATGGCTGTTTACTTTTAATGGCATGATTTAGTTTTCAGGGTTCAGGCTCTGTAAACAGGCGTGGTGCAAGACTACCAAGCAGGTGAACAAAGGACAAACAGCACCAAGTGGTCCTGAGGAAGGAACAGGAAGGACAAACATGATTCTTCACAGCCCCAGACTGCCACGAGGGCCACACTCAGATTTCCTCCAATTTTACACGTGACCAGCTAACACTTTTAAGTGGCGCGCCTTGCCCAGTGTAACAGTCAGGTGTCTTAGACGAATCGTTCAGGCTGAATAACTTGCTCTAAGGCACGATAGGAGGGATTCACTGGGGACTTGGACCGGTGACCCTCCGGATGGCCAGTTGGGTCCTTAACCACTGCGCTAACCTGCTGCTGCTTTTCTGATAGGATATGCAAATGAGCTTCTTCCGGACTCACCGTACCCCAGTGGAGAGCTCAGTGTTCATTAACATGGGAGGGTTTGAATCGCTAATGGCCGATGCCTCTTTTCAGCTGGCTGTCATTTACTGTTAAATCTCTATACTCAAAAAAAAAAACAATGGAAAGCAGATGAGTTGTAAAAATAATGCCTCCACTTATTCTGAAACCTTCGGTCACAGGGAGAATCGGAAATATGACAACAATTAGGAGGTGCGAAGCTCCCCACACCTACCAAAGTCTAATTAGATCCACCTTGGTTCGGTGGGCCTCAGCTGTCTCGGTATTGATTTAACTCCTGGTTGTTCCCTCCTGGGGCTGTGAGGTTCTGGTATGCCTAGGACCACAGACAAGCTGATTTGCCCGGAGAAGCGCCTCAGAAAAAAATAAAAAAGAACCTCTCCAAGTTCCTTGAGCGGGGTCTTTACCAAATCTCAATGTCAGGTCCAATCGAGTAGACCAGCAACCCAGGAGAACACGCTGGTCTATTCTTAGACAACTTTGAATTATTTACAAGGATAATTAAAAACAAATTACACCAAAGATGTGAAATGGAACCAGCCCTGCTGGTTGTTCAAAGACACACGGTACCACTGAGAGATCTCCACCCTCAGTCCTGTACGGACTAACAAATCCTAACCCACCCCTCCCACCACCATTTCTGGGAATTCACAAGAGCTTGTGGGGCTAAAAAAAAAAAAAAAATGAAAAATTTACGAAACAGCAACCACAAACAGGCATTTCATTACGGCTGGTTAATGAAGGAGTAATGCCAATGAAGGAGTGAATCACACCACTCAGGGGGTCTTGGTGACAACTTTCAAGCTATTCATCAGTTCATTGTCTTCAAGCTCTGGGTGGTCTATTCTCCAACACCTGTAGAGGGCGTGAGGGAGATTAAAGGGTATAAGGGCATCATGTCACTCCCCCACCACACACACAGTCACACCATGCATATCTCCACCCTCAAGTCAGCATCCCCATGTCTCTATTTTGGAGGAAATGTAAGTGAGCTCGAGGGAGATTCATCAGAGAGAGGTTTTATAAGTGGTTTACAAGGATCTCCTCTTCTCAGATTGGTGACACCCATTGCGTTTCCAGGTGCCTGTTCAAAAGCCGACGCTTCTTGTTGAGAGAAGCGCCTGCTTTTACATCAAACCCCCTCACTCCACTTTATTCCTGCGAAAGGATGTTTAAACTGGGAAAATAAACATATTGATACCCCCATGAACTCCGTATGACAGACCTTCGCTCTTCCCATAACTAACATCTGTGTTCTAGACCTAGAAAAAAAAATGGCGGGGGTGGTGAGCAGTGTTGTGTCAGCAAGTCGACCCCAGGAAGAGGGCGAAGGGACGCGCAGCATCTGTGTGCCCCAGTGATTCGGATAGCGTGCGCCGTTGGGCCTCGCTGAAATTTTAATCGCATGCAGATCAGACTGCTGGCGACTCGCTAGGTGTCTGTTGTGGCTTTTATCTGGTCTTCTGGGATGCTGTGCTGCCTTGGAGGGGGGGCACCTGTGCCTCTGCTTGTGCCAATCAAAACTGCCGGTGCCCCTTGGAGTTCCAGCTTCTCTATAAGCTCTCTATCTCTTCTTCTCTCACTCTATCTTTCCCTCTCCCTGTTTCTTTTCATCTCTCTCAGTTTCTCCCACTTGTCCTCACACTCCTTCTGGCCCATCCCCCCACTTTCTTCTGGCACGTTTACTTCATTTTCCCAATATGCTCTCGCTCTCTCTCTCTCTCTCTCTCTGTCTCATTCTGTCTGTGTCCCTCTCTTTCTGTAAGTCTCTTGCTTTACCTCTCACTCTGTCAGTCTGTTTTTCTCTCTGTTTCTGTAAGTCTCTCTCTCTACCTCTCACTATGTCTGTCTCTGTAAGTCTCTCTCATGTTTACCTCTCACTCTGTCAGTCTCTCTGTCACTGTAAGTCTCTCTCTCTACCTCTCATTCTACCTCTATGTCTCTCTCTGTCTCTGTAAGTCTCTCTCTCTACCTCTCACTATGTCTGTCTCTGTAAGTCTCTCTCATGTTTACCTCTCACTCTGTCAGTCTCTCTGTCACTGTAAGTCTCTCTCTCTCTACCTCTCATTCTACCTCTATGTCTCTCTCTGTCTCTGTAAGTCTCTCTCTCGTCCTCTCACTCTGTCTGCCTGTGTCTCTGTCTCTGAAAGTCTCTCTCTCTACCTCTCTCTCTCTCTGTCTCTTTCTCTCCCCATGTGTTTCTGTTTAGCTCTCAGTCTCTGTGTATCTCTCTATTTCTCTCTCTCTACCTCTCTCACTCCCACCGCACACCCTGATGCCCCTCCTCAGAGGTACAGAATATGAAATGTACTCTCCAGTCACTTGCCGGCCAGGCTCTCATTAGCATATCGTAAGGAGCCACAGATAGCACATCAGCTGCTGTGAAGTTTCCTCCCTGGCCAGCCGGTGCTGTTTTTATACAGATGTATGACTTTCTCTGTTTGCTAAATTCTGTCTCCACATAGTCAAATGTCCTCTAAAAGAACATAAATAAATACCATGGGTGCTGCCACCCCCCCACCACCATTCGCTTCCATCCAGTCACCCGTTACTGAATTGCTGATACAACAATTAAAGGTATAACGATGGCTTGATCAAATTGGTATTAATTGTCTTCCGCAACATTAAACTGTTTACATCACTTCAGCACTATCGCAGTCAGTGCCCTTTCTCTGTTTAATTAGGAATCGCTGGGTGATGGGTTATGGTGCCGTGCGATACTAATGCAAACAATCGGGTCCTCGTTAATTAGCCACGGTGAAATGGATGATGGAGGATGGATTTCTGAGGTTCTCTCACAGGGGGTCTGAGTGAAGACAGCTCTATGTGTGCATGCCTGCGTCACTGGGTGGAAAATGGGGCAGCGGGCATGGGTGTGTCACACAATTTGCTGTTAGAAAAGTCAGAGT
>JAACJT020000002.1:22788626-22802846 GCA_009936485.2 Gymnarchus niloticus
GTGCATATGTGCGTGTGTGTGTGTGTTGCACATTTCAGTGTTTGTGTGTGTGTTGTGCACTTCGGTTTAAGAAAAGTGTGTATTGCACAATTCGGTGTTAGAATACTCAGTGTGTGCATATGTGCGTGTGTGTGTGTGTTGCACATTTCAGTGTTTGTGTGTGTGTTGTGCACTTCGGTTTAAGAAAAGTCAGTATGTGTGTATTGCACAATTCAGTGTTAGAATAGTCAGTGTGTGTGTGGATGTGTTGCACAATTTGGTGTTAAAAATTATGTCAGGCTGTGTGTGGGGGGGGTTATAGGTGGAATGCTGTATGAGAGGAGGGGAGAGAAAGAGTGTGTGAAAGGGAGGGAAGGTTTCTCAACATTGACAGGTGTTGTCTGGGCCTTTGTGGACTCCTCTGAATCCTCCTCAGATGGGAGTTTGGGGTGCTCCAGGGACTGAAACCATCAATATGATATAAAAAAGCACTTAGACCAGCTTTTCATTTACAGAATCCACTGAAATGTAACAGGTCAGCACAAACCCGAGGCCTAAAGTCTTCTCAACGCAGGGGAATTCTGATGAAAATTCAGTTGTCTGGGGGGAATGAAGCAACAGTCTCCTACAGTGCTGGCTTCCACCTTTCCAGAGGCATCTGAAGCCGTTAGCCAAGGCCGGCTGATTGCTCACTGTCACATCAATACTAAGAACGCAGCCAAACACCATCGCACTGTGGGCAGAGGCCACAAAAAGACACTCTTTCCCCCGCTATTCTCCGCGAAGAGTAAATCATATTATTTGCATATGCAGCCAGGTGTGTGGCGGAAACTGGGACTAGTTATTCATTCCGGCAGAGTAAAATGAAGCCTGATGCCGTGTGTCACCCGTATTGTTTTCCCTCCGCCGACCCACTTTGTGGTTTTGTGGAGGTTCTTTGTTGAACTACTCATATTCTGCACTGATGCGGCGAACTGTAGGTTCCTATAGGAGATGAGACACCAGCCCGTAGATAAACGGAGAGAACAGCCACCTCAGTTTACTGGAGCGCCATGATGGTTACCCGTCTAGTTACTGAATGTTGTCGTTGTGCTCGTGGTCGATGTCTGGGCCGCCGCGCACACTGCTGTGATCAGTCAGAGGGGGCGGGGGGTTGTGTGGCTGAAACATCTCTGGGCTTTTCTGCAGCTAGCAATGAGGCAGAGGGGTTGCCAGGCAAATTCCACTGGAGCTCCAATGAACCTGAGTGTCAGAAGCGCTACATGTCACACGCCAAGCTGAAGGAGCAGCTTCCTGTCACTGTCACTGGGAGCCCTGGTAGTAGGAGGAAAGACAGAAATCAGGGGAAGGGATGTGCTTTTCCTTTAAGAGCAATCGGTATACAGTTGGTCATGTTGGGAATGAGCCCGAGTGATCCAGACTACGCCGATGGATTGTCGTTACCGCTGTTATAGTTAAAATTAATTAGTGGCATGTGGGGAGGGGGGAGACAATGATGACAATTAGAAGATGTGATTTATTTTAAAAAATTGGTAGAACTATTCATTATTAATTTTAATTATTATTAAGTGTTATTAATCTGATCCAACGCACGTTATCTTTGAACGTTTTATAAATTTAGCATTTTTGTTTCCGCTTCAGGATTTCTGTTTTCACACATGAAGATAATCTGTTAGCATCGTCTGTGCATTAAAGTACTGTTTAGCACAACTAAAGATTAGACAGTAGGAACTATAATCAGTCAAGTAAATTTTGTTTGTAGCAATTAATTCTTACAAAGAATTAGTTTCACCGGGAGAGATAACAAGGAAAATGGGTCATATTATCTAAACTTTAATTACTAAACATTTGCTTTTAAACAGGCTGACTGTTGGGTAATAATCAGTCGTATCTTTAACAGTAAAACTTGGAAAGGAAATTTCTAATGTGCTTAATTAAATGCCTGATTTTTTTCCTTTATTTTGCTGTCTGCTTCACCTTTAGAGATGTGTGAAAAAGGTCATTCAGTTTTTAAAAGTTTCTATTTTGTATTTTCTTGTTGCATTCTGCCAAGTGTTTTTCTTCAACCTGAGAAAATGATGTGAGTTGCCAGCGTCGGTGTAAATAACTTGTGCCGTTCTCAGTACACTGAGAGCTGTGCGTTCCACTTCCAGGACGATGTCCCGGCACACATTTGCTCCCAATTCCTGGTAATTCTGTCCCTAAGGACCCCGTTTCCCAGTTGAACGCTAGGTACACCACATATTTGCTCGTCAATGTGAACAAGCTGTCGGCCATCGGGACGGGCAGGTTAACCTGACACAATCTGCTGTTGTGGTATGGCCTGTCTTGTCGAGGACCCCTGCCTACAGTCTGTGTAGGTAGTAGGCCAGCTAAAACGCTACCAACTATGCTCCACTTGCAAACCACATCCACGTCTGTCTAACAGATCCGCGGGCTGTCTAATTTGGGTCATTTTACAGAACCAGCCATCCGAATGTGGCAACAGCCCCAAAGGGATCCCGAGACGAGAAGCCACAGCTTACGAGGGCAGAAGAAGCCTGCTTCCATGGAAAAGGCAGCCTGTTTGGCGATAATCACTCTTTGTCTGAGGCCGTCGACGTGTTGCTGGTGTGTGGCACAAGTGAAATGCAGATGAAAAACTATTTGCATTTGGACTCCCACAGTCCAAAAAGAAAAGGAAAACTTAAACAATAGACAGCATGATGAGAGAGAGGGAGGGAGGCGGAAAGACTGTCCAAATACATAAATGTAATTCAAGCTCTAATAATAAAAATAAACACAAAAACAAGTCATTCTGAGAAAACATAACCAACTGCAAATCTGTGATTTCCTAATCCATGAATGACAAATCAATCAACCACAGCCGTGGTTATGGGATTTGCAGAATTTAGCCGCCTCAGAACAACCCGAAATAGTGCATTGATATCGAGGGAAAAAGGAAATATTTTGATATCTGTCGTAAAAGAAATACCACTGTGACTTAACATTCAATCATGGCCTATTTAAAGAAATAATTAGAAATAATTAAAATCCCCATAGTGGTCCAGTAATTGATGGAACATCTCCAATCTGGGAAGCGTCAGGATTCTCTCCGCCCGAGGAAGCTGGAGTTAAATTATTCCAGCCGTTACAGTGTGCAGGATGCTCCTCTGACACCTGGGGATGCGAAGGCATTAGTATAAGCAGCAATCTGGGGATGAATATCCTGTAGCCTCCTAAACGTTACAGCCTTAACCTTTCTTAATGAGCACTGCGCTCTGAGAATGAATCAAATGGCCCGTTATCTGAATTATTACTCAGCCTTCCTCTGCAACCTAATAAGAAAAACATTAAAGGGAGAATTTAAATGCTTGTTTCACTTCAATACATGTAATTATTACTTTGATGACTTGATTTCAGCGATGCGGGCCTATTTTTTTACAGAGTAAAATGTGTGACCTGTTGTTTTCTGATTGGGTTTAGTTTAACAAGTGAAACGGCATGAACTAATAGTTGAGGAACATCGTGTAGAGACAGAGATCTTTGCTAAAGTTTTTTAATGATCCTTCTCTGGAGAGCAGAAAATCCTGCTGTACCAAATTGACCTGATTTTTCTGTCTTTTTTTTTTTTTGCTAGCAGGTGGAAACGTACTGTCAGAGGAGGAGCCTGGAAGAAAACATCAGCCTGTTTTCTGTAATTTGTTTGCTTTGCATACAGCAAGGCTGAGAACATTCTTGAAACGTGTGCGAAGCCAGTGAGAGTCCTATACAATCCGGCCGAAATCGTACCACACCAGAGGTGGACGTTGAAAGTCAGGCACACGCAATTGCAAACTTATCTGGTAGTTTTAAGAGTACAGCTCGGTTCTTTGTTCCGTATGGCAATTGTACCAGTAACCTATTTACCTGCAGATTTATACTGAATGGAAAACGCCAAGCGAGTAACTGCAGGTGACTAATTCTTATGTACAGAATACCGACATATCAGACCAGCAAATCATTGAAATCCAGGGAAAGCCATGAGAAAAACATATAAATACACAGACTGCCTTCTTAGTAGCTTGTTTTCCGTGCAAAAACAGATCACGATGAGGTCAACAACCAATGGCATGAGGCAGACCACTGAGAAGGATGACAGCATGGAAAGTATTTTCTTCATGGAAATAGGAGAGGGTCACACCGAGCTGACCTCCTGTGTTGCACTGCCGTTTTGTTTCAGTTGATTCAAATCTAAGAAGTCAAATGCATTTTGCAGCTATATTATTGGTATAAAATAATTGACATTGTTACTACTGCGGGGTTAAATGCTCACAGAGAAAGAGAAAAATGTATGAATGGGTGGCGTGAAAGATGTGGGATGTTACAGTGGGATTGCATTAAAGTATGTTAGCGGGAACGATGGCGCGGATAGCGACAAAGAAATGAGGAAAAACGGTGGCATGTGCTGGTCATACGCTGAGGGGTTGTCGTGCCATCTTTGATTGCTTAGGTTGTCAAGCAGTGCAGAAGGCAAGCAGTGAGTAGCCGGTGTTTTTTTATCTGCCAAACAAAACGACACAACGTCCTACGAGGAGCGTTAGTCTTACCTTTAGCACCCCTTTGCAGACCTTGCAGGGGTCCCACTGACACATGCCACCTCAATTCCAATAATTAGGAGGCGGGGGGCAGGTTTGGGTGTGTGGAGGGACGTTTTATGCCTTGTATCTGGCATATATTCACCCATGTTTTCTAATGATTTTTGCAGCCAGTTAGTCACGCCAGGTGGGCCTGGCTGTTTGGAAGAAACGGTGCCATGGCTACGATTTGCAGCGGTAAGTTCCAATTACACAAATTAACATACCAGAAGATTCCGCCATTGTCTCTCTGAAAAACAGGCTAAATTATACCTGTTTTTCTCTGAGAAAACAGCGCTATGAGGACAGCTAAGCAATTTCATCACTTGTTAGTCAGATCAGCCGAGATAGGATCCTTAATTGTGAAATGTGGTTCGGGATGTGATGTGGGGTAGGGAGCATTGGTGCCTGGGTTTACTACTGAGCTGTCCTGGGGACAGTTCCCACAGTGCCGTGCTGGGCCGTTATATTGCCAGGGGTCGTTATTGCTGAGGTGCCTCAAGGCCAGTTGAAATTTGCTGGAGTGCGTTACCTTGGTTCATATAATTCACACTGTCCAGTAACACACCGTCTGACCCGTCCGGTGAAGGTGGTCTGAGAAAGATGCTTACATGTTGGCTGTGAGCTAATGCACAAATTCTCCATCTTCCATCTTTATTCATGTATAAATATTACTATGTTTATTATTAAAAGTTAATTTATAATTGCGGCTACAGGTATGATACATGTCAGACAGAAATCAGAGGAGAGCAAACCCGAAGCAGCGGGGGAGCAGAAGAGATGTGATGTATTCACTAATGTTTATTTATTTATTTATCATCCCACTTATTACTTCCATTTCCAGGTATAGTCAGTGATAGCCGCCCCCATCCACCTCGTTTGAGCGCAGGTGCGGTGCAGTGCGGTCCCGTACCTGCGTGGAACCGGCACCACCACAGCGCGGCCTCCTAGCTGACCCGCCATCTTTGCTCTGCCTTGCCATCGACCTGCAAATATGAAAGGGGTAGAGATGCTGGAGCTTTTCAAATCCCGCGACGGGCCGTACAGGAGATAAGAGATTAGAATCACTGCCAGTGCTATCGATCAACAGTGTGTCATGTTCAATATAAAACGAATTCTGGTGTCCGTTATTCATTAATGTGTGGCTCTGCATCTCCCCAGTACAGTTTATGCCTTTGACTCACATATTAATATGTGTATATATACACCGTGTATGATGTCCATAACATCTTCTGCGTTAAATCAATAATAAGTGGATGTCAGTGCTTTCACCGGGATGGAGAGGCCTAAGTTGTTTTTCCCTGAAAGCCTCTAAGCTCCAAGCTGTTTTTCATGACGAGCGCAGGTTACCTGAACAGTTTAAAACATATTTTTTGTGAACATTTTGCCGGATTTTTTATTATTTTGTGCTAACCGGGTCTTTTGTTCGGTTTAAACTGAAAATTTTATGTTTAACCTCCAACTAAACTAAGGGCTTTCGGAAGGTGCTAAATTAACATCTTCCTAGCATGGAGCATTGCTGGTTTATGGCTGCATGGAGGTCCTGTATCCTCTGGAAAACACGTATTTCTGTCAGGCTGACATCAATTACACTGAATTACAGCACCTTTGAGGAGAGATCCTGAGAACTCTGTTGTGTTCTCACCCACACACAGCCGACAAATAAAGAAATAACCTCAATAAAACTTGTTCCACAATGGTACGCTGTCATTCACAGTTCAAAGGTGAACCTGCTCGGAATTATGGGAGCCAGGTGGCGGCCATGCTCGTAAAATGCCGTACAATGGCGGATAACAATGAGGAAATGAAGTTGTTGGCAATAGCAGGGGGTCAGAATGTCAGCCCTGAGCCATTGTGGGCGGCCAGTGATCCATGTAAATGCTATTGGAGCAGGAAGGAATTTTAACCTCCCCCCTTCCTCTACTCCTACCCCCCGCCCTCGATGTTTTCCTCATTGGACACACGGGGGATGGCGCCTGGCCCCTATTCAGTGCTGCCACACCCTGAGCAATCGTGTGTTTTACAGCTGTGTCCGGAGAGAGAAAGGCCTTAGGATTATCGACTCGTGGGCTTTTATTAGTTCATGATTCCTCCGACTCCAGCTGCTCCACAGCTGTTGCCAGTCACCTGAATTCTCTTTCATGGAGTCCAGCTGAAGTGTGGCACTCTGCATCTTCCTATCCAGTCCGGTACTCCTCCTTTAATTCCTTTGTCCTTCTCCCCCGCACTGTGCCACCATCTGCCCCTACTGCACCATGGGCCCAGTTTTCGGCACCGACTGACCCGGTGACAAAACACAGCGTCGGACAAGGAAAACGCAAGAAGAATTGGCCGGGTTGTTCACCGGGATGGAACCCAGAACGGGCTGGTAATAATCCGAATCTCCAGGAATGTTTTTCTTCTTTCCTAGGAACTGGAGAGTTCTGGGAAATGAATAAACAGTGGAGGGACATCAGGCTCAAGGGATGAGAAAAAATACACGTGTATGTGGGTGGACTGTTTTGGAGTTGAGCACAGGGTAGGAAAGGGGCAGTATCTCCAGGGTCCTGCTCTTACTGGGGTGGAGAACAGGCTTCTGGAGGTATGCCACATTGTACCTCCCCCACCCCCCAGAAAAGACAGTGAACACTTTCCTCCTCATCTACCCTTTGTACCCCCTGCCATCCACTGGCCTGGTTAAGTCACCCTCAATCCCGAGCAAAAGGTTCGCTCTTGCGTCAGTCCTCAGCGTGGTTACTTGCCGGCGGTGACCTTCGGGTTCGGGGTCAAGGAAGGAGCCGCCATTTGGGAGCCGTCTCCAGAGTGGCGGCCGTTCTGTTTCCCGACGAGCTCGCAAATGGCACAGCTGCTTTGTTAGTGAGATTTGGCAGAGCAGAACGTGTATAATTAACTCAAAAATAGACCCGTGCTGCTCTTAGAAGTCATGTTTCCGAGAAGAAATTCATCTTGAGCTTCTTCTGTCCTCCATCATGGCAGATGAAAACAAGCTCAGGGAAGAACTGCAGTTTCAGAAACGATGGATTGGCCTGGGGTTGTGAAGTGTCATTGGTAACCTCAGCCATGTTTCTTTGAGGAGTATCCCCCGGGTTTCCTCCCAGCCAGTGAATCCTTGACTTAGAACAAAGCAGTTCCATAGGAATAACTTGCAGGAGGTTCTGAAGAATCAAGGTGCTCTCATTCTTCCAGTTTATCTTCATCTTCCAGTGTTCTTCTTTTCCAGCTCTCTTAATTAGACTACACACAGAACATGTAATTAAGAACATGTAATCTTTATTAGACTACACACAGAACAGTAAACATGTTATGGGGCCTGTGGTCTAGGAACACAAACTTGGGCTTGTCGGCCTTGAGATGGACTAACTTTGCATATTCGCTCCGCTATTCCTGCACTACCCTCAACTTTTAACTATTTGTGTGGATCGTCTTTCGCAAAGAACCGGTATGGGCAATTAGAAAGTAAGGTGACCCCGAACAAGCAAAAATGAAGTTCAAACTGATGTCATTTCCTCTATGATTAAACGCAACATGAGGTATTGTGTTGGAACTGGGTAAAAATTACCATGAACTGAACAGAAATTAAAGCCTGCCACAGATGGAAGCCGTTTTTTATGAAAAAATAAAGCGACCGTTATTTTTTTCTGTTGAGAAAAAGGTCCATGTGAGATTGAACGGGATGACGGGAGATGTAATTAAATGTTCTCCCAGGTGTTTTATGGCTGCTCGCAAGGTCGGCGGGGGGTGGGGGGGGGGGGGTATGTATAGGACATGGCATCAACGGGCTGACATAATCTGAATTGCCTGCCTTCAGAAGCACCCTGTGAGTTCCGCCAGGTCCGTGATTTAAGGTTCAATGGTGAATCAGGTGAAACGTTCTGTCTGCCGAAACGCACTTCCAAGTCCCTGATCTGGGTTACTGGAGCGCTCTCGCTCCCCAGCAGCGCCCCTGGCGTCCTCCCCGAGATGATATATGGTCATTTTCGCAGGATTATGCGAGCCGCCAGAGCCGCTAAACTCTGCAGGTGCGTGGCAGGACGGTTAAGGAGCTGGTTGATCTCCCTGGAGGAGTCCACTGTACCCCTGAACTGGGTGCTTTATCTGTTTTAGTGTTAAAACATCCAGCTTTATAAATAGCTACAGTGTCTTGCCGTAAATTATGGGAGTTGCTTATGGGTAAAATAGTTCAGAAAGCCAGTGAATAATGGTAACATGAAAAATAATACTTAATGTAGCGATATAACATATACATGGGAGTAGCTGTAACTGGATTGTCTGATACACCCAGACTGGACCACCCAGTTTCGAACCTCCTTTTATCAGCCCCCCTTTACCATTGATGTCTTATTCTAGGATCCCTTCCAAATGGATCCTATAGCTATTTATCAGGAGATAAGGGGTGACTTCTGATTGGATGGCTGAATGAAATAATGAAGTAAGACATGCAGCAGTGGGTCCACAATAAAATGTGGAGAGCATGAGTTTGATGACCACCCAATGGGGACCTGGACTGAAGCTGTGGGCAGGTGCAAGTGGACGTCTCTGTCACCAGACCACAGAATCTGGGACCCGTCGCAGAAAGAATCGGGTGTCAGGAGATACTGAGCTCAAGGTGTGTGGTGTCCTTGCTAGACAGAATGCTGCAAACAGGTCTAGTCATCTCATCCTAAAATGGACATTTGATCTCTGGAGAGCTTCCATATAAGAGCTAATAAATCGATCATGGGCATCACCGGACTGCCAGAAGCAGAAGGGCGGGGTGCACAAAATGGAGGCGTGAAATGTAATATGTTGGAAATGACCTGCTGAAATCCTGAATACCACAGGGTTCAGGAGACGCTGGACCTGGATTGGCTGAGAGTCTGTCAGAGACATTCTTTTTGGTTTTTGTTCGCTAAAGGGTAGTGGCTGTCCAAAAAAAAAACTTTTTTTTTTCACTGCAATGAGGCCAAATATCTGGACTTATTAAAAGGTCAGCTGGGTACGACATCACAGTTGTTGCACTACTATTAGGTGTCCATATAAACTCCATGGTTTCAATGGATGTCTCTCTTTTGTGTTTCTGTTGTTAAATTTAGATTCCGTGGTAATTTGAGGTCATGTGAGGTGCATGACCATGATCTTTCCAGCTTTTATTTTTTTTTAAATCTTTGTCCTCTGCTGTCTCAGTTGTCCTGACACGTCCTCCCTGCTGACAGGCGCCATGTCGGTCCCAGTGCCTTTGGGTCCACCCGGGTCAAGTCGCGAGGTGCCGGCCAGCGTTTTCACACTGCCTTTTGTTGCCCCCCCTTGCCTTCCCGTTGGCTGCAGCCCTGCATCACCTTGCAGACAGCGAAAGTCGTGTCGGACCACCTGTGAACAATATGAGATAATTGCCATGTGGGGGAACTTAGAGGGCATGAGGCAAGAATAATAGTCCCTAGCTAGAGGTCTGTCACAGGCCAGTAATTGAACAGAGAAACACAATTTGATTTGTCCATTTGTAAAACTCCCCAAATTCCCCTCTTCCTCCCCAGTGTGCCCCAATTCTCCCTCTTCCAAAAAAAAAAAGAACACCCTAAAGACCCTGGCAGCTAATGCATGAGGAGACTATGGTACACAGAGGCGTCAATAATGTCAATGGAGTCAGTAGCCACACAGGACAGGTGTTCTTCCATCACGCCCCCCAACTTCTGCATTCCTGGGTATGGGCAGCCATCGGTTCGTCGCTGTGTCGACATCCAGTTTTTAATTGGGACTGTTTCTAGTGGGATCAGACCCCTCCCCTGCCACGCTCATATAATTTTCATTTATATTTTTCCCTCATCAAATAAGGGCCTTCAGAAATGAAGTGATTGCAATTGGGTGGAGCCCAGATGTGTTCCAGCTTCACTCTCCCGCTGAGACCTAGAGATGTGAGGGTCCTCCGTGTCGCAAGGACACTCGACTCCCTGACATAACTCAGCACCCCTCGGGATGCTACATCTGGCCCTTTAACACAAATCAACCCTGTCAGCTATAAGCCTCTCGAACCTCATTTTCAAAGGAGATGGCGCCTGATGCAGCGAACGTGGGCACTATTTTCGTTTGATAAAGTAGTCATTAACTACGATAATTGCTCTGATAATCAGCCCAGATGTACTATCTTGTTGGTTTTCATGCTCCTTCGGTATGTAATACAAATTTACCGTGCTGCGGATTTGAGGGCCCGACGCTGACGTAATTGAAGTGTGAAACGAAGCCTCATAGTTATTAGGGGAGTAATTTTAATAACCAAAAATGTATGATTTGGTCTGCAACCTAAGTAATCAGCTTCGGGGTTGGCCCTGGCACCCGCTCTGCTCTTTGGATATTGAGCCGGGCCCACCACACAATTCGGGAGACAGCAATTTACCCATTGAGATGGCGCAAGTCAGTCAGAAGGCAATAAACACAGCATTAGTCCGCAATACAGGCGAATGTCACTGCGAGATTGTCTTGAAAGCCCACTTTAATCAGGCTGCCCTCCTCCTAGATGAATCTGCAGCTCCGAGGTGACATTAGCTTCCCCCGGCATGTCAGCATGAGGTCGAATTCCTTGTATGCGGCTTTAAGCATATTATGAGGAGATTGAAATTAATTATTATGAAGATGATTTGATTATGAAATGTGTGTGCCGGTCCTGTCCCATTCCGCGGTCAGGTTTACCGTTTTAATGACGAGAATTCGTAATTCAAAGAGCACATGAATATATTACTGGGAAAGCCTGCTTAGCGGGAATTATCAAGGGATAAACACGGGAGGAGTGTGGAGATGCACGCATCAAATATGCAGCACAGGTGCATGTGGAAATCTGCATGACACCTGTAATGGTAAACTGTTTTCTGTTTTCTGATGGAGCAGCTCAGACGGACCTGTGAACCGAATCGGAAGGTGTAGGACTCATCCAGGGGTCATTGGTTATAAGTTGGGAAGCAGCAAAGCATTCTGGGAGGGCTGTATGGCAAGCGGGGAGCCCAGTGACACACCTAATTTGCCTTTTGTGAAGTAGCCAGGCTTCTCCTGAGACATTACTCAGTTAACCCCCCCACCCCCCCACCTCGAGCTGAAAGCTGCCATGTTGGCGGCCTCCTATTTTTGGTCTTCAGATTTGTTTTTTCAGCAGGATGTTGAAATCCTGCCGATGTACTTCACGGCTGCTTTAGGATTTATCCTCGAATGAAGGATCGCCTCTACGGGGGCAGAGTTCTACTAGGAAAAGCCTTGTGCTCTCTATAATACCTAAAACACCCTGCCTCTGAAAATCTATCTACAATAGACAGACAGGCAAACAAACAAAGATACAGATACAGTCAGATATATGGAAACAGACAGACAGTCTGACTGACTGATTGACTGACTGATCAATTAATCAATTGATTGATCGATTTGAACGATTGATTGACTTTATTAATCCCGGAGAGGAAATTAAGATTTAAACAGAGGCCACATCTAACATCCAATTGAGCAATTCTGAGAGGAATAAAGCAATCATCAAACAAAGAGTGCAATTATGAGACAAAAGACAAACAACGCAAAGTCAGAAGAGAAAAATATGCTGTAAGCATGAAGAATGCATGACAAGGTCTTGTTATGGCTATTTGGCTATCCTTACCAGCTGTCATACTGAAAGGTACCAGTGCTTTTTTGGGCTAGGAGGCTAAAAAACGGAAACCGTCAGGACCCCATTCAGATGCGCTGAAGTCCCTTCTGACGCACGAAATTTGTGGATTTGTTGGGTAGGCAGGTTTGACCAGACTGGTGTGAGGAGGTGTCTTTGCAGACCGATCAGTGTGACCTTCTCCCAGTCTGTATGGCTCAACTGACGGGTAACAGCTGTGTTATTAAAGTCAACCAGCATCACGGTGACAAATGAGCAGCACAGTACTACTTCTGCTGAGGGTTATACTTACATACCCTGCCTTTCACCGGCACATTGCTCCTCAGGACTTCACCAATAGCGAGGCTGTTGGATGGGAACATGCATAATAAATTAAATAACCGAGATTTTGGGCCACATGCGTTTCACTGGGCTCAGTAACCCATTCTCCAGCCTCAGGGCCGACGACACAATCAAGGCTGTTCAGCCTAGAGACGGTCTCTGGATTTGAAGATGGTAGGATGTGTGCTGAGATAATTGGGGTAGCTCAGGCCTCTGGAATGTGGGAAGAGTCAGGATGCTTCCTGTGTCTGGTACATTCTGTGTGTGTGTGTGTGTGTGTGTGTGTGTGTGTGTGTGTGTGTGTGTGTGAGGGGGTCATCTGGCTTTAGTCATTGTCAAAGGTGAGTAGGTGAGTCAATCAGTGGCTCTGCTCCTGCACGTCATGGCGACGCTACACTGCGGCGATAAGCCACCAGCCCGGCGTGTATTCTGGAACGCCGCTGCGGTCCGGGCGCATCCTGACCCATTTTCCAGCAGGCCGGCCGATATCGATCGCGCACTCCTCCAGTCAGGCTGATCTCGGTCGCTTATTAGGCCGGCCTGATTCCCGTCACACAGACACTGTGCTCCTTCGCTGCCGTTTCCCTTTTTACACTCTGGGGCTCTGTTGTGGAAGAATCCACCAGAACGGCATCAAGAGGAAAACAAGGTGTTGGCAGAGTGGGGTCCTGAATATAAATAGTGTCAAAATCACGTGGTGGAAAAGGAGCAGTAAATAAGGTGGCTTGCACACCACAGGGATGGGAAGAGGAAGAGGGACCAGGACAGAGACATAAGATTTAGTTACTTTTTGTTTCTGCTGGATCGCATTATTTCGGTGCAATCACCATGCTGCTCCATCGTCTTGTCAGGTGTAATATTTTAAATGATTTAAAAATGGTCAAACTGTTGCTAAGCTTTAGAAGTTCTTTAATGTCTTGTTGCTTCATGCTTCCTGGGACGAATCAGAGCAGGTCTGAAATGCTCTGCTCTGGTTGGTAATAACTGAAGGCTGAGAAGGGGGGATGGGGGGTGGGGGCTGTGAGATTAATCTGAGTCTCCTTGAAATCACTGCAATCATTCCACTTTCCCCCCTTCACTCTTTCCATCTGTCCAAAGCCCCCAATCCTAACCCCACCAAACCCATGCTGCTGTCACCAAAAGGTGAGGTGGCAAGCTGAATCTGTCCTCACTTTCTGCAGGGATGGGGGTCCACCTGGACAACACCTGGGCATCAAGGGTGCTCCTATTTAATCAGGACCACAGGGCGCTCAGCGTGTTGCTGTCTGATCTGTAGACAAAACAGTTTGGCTCACACTGTCCATGGAGTTGCCCAGAGCGTTCAGTTTAGCTCAGCTGACACGGAGTTTGGTGTAATTATAGAATAAGTCAATCAATTACAGAGCATCTCTTCCTACAGCCCACATTTCCTCGAAAGGGCTGCTGTGTGGGGGTTGGAAGCATGAATGTGCAATGGGAACAGCCTTGCCTTTTGGTACTACGATGCCGCAGATCCTACAGCGAGCTGGACGAGGTACTAGGCTTTCAGCTCAAAGTGCCAGGCTTGCTTTTATTATTCGTTATGCAAATTTCCTCTGTATAAACAAAGCTGTTCCTCTCCTTCTGCGTCTTCCCATTTTTTATGATTCATGAAGCCCGATGTTTGCTGGGCAGATTCTGTCTTTGAAACATATGAGCCTATATAAGGTGTATAGAAGAGGTATATAAGCCAGA
>JAACJT020000002.1:22802946-22813970 GCA_009936485.2 Gymnarchus niloticus
CGTTCCCTCTCTGGTTTTGGTTTTGGCAGAGTATTTCAGGCTACACATTGGTGTATATAAGAGGTATATAAGCCAGACGTTCCCTCTCTGGTTTTGGTTTTGGCAGAGTATTTCAGGCTACACATTGGTGTATATAAGAGGTATATAAGCCAGATGTTCCCTCTCTGGTTTTTGTTTTTGGCAGAGTATTTCAGGCTACACATTGGTGTATATAAGAGGTATATAAGCCAGACTTTTACTCTGTAGCTTTTGTTTTGGCAGAGTATTTCAGGCTATATAAGGTGCATGTCAGAGGCCAGACCTAACCTCTGTAGTTGTTTTTACAGAGTTTATGAGGTTATAAAAGTTGTATATGAGAGGTATATAAGTGAGACTTTTACTTTGTGGTTTTTGTTTTTGCAGAGTATTTCAGGCTACACATTGGTGTATATAAGAGGTATATGTCCTCTGTCAGGCTCATGAAGGTCAAGAGGGCCTTTCCAGGCTACTTTCACTCTCGGCGACAATCCAGCAACAACAAAAGACATGCATCTTGGGCCTGGAACATCAAAAGAAATTAAAAGCAAATAAGCCTCTGACATACAAGCTGATAGCCCATCCTTACTGCCGTGAAGAGTTCTGCACCCTTTGGGTTTCGCTCTCATGGCTGCCAGCTTCGGAGGACGCCGTTTAGCACAGGAGTGGCAAGGCTGCGTGGAGCTGCTTTTTCCAAGTCATGAGGGACAAAGACTTGCCAAAACTGGAGAAATAACAGTAATTTGCATAAATAATAGGCTTTTCTTGTATGTTAAATTCTGTACCCCCTCCCTACCAATTCTTTCTTTTATTCAACAAATAACCGTGCGGCTCTTGTTGCTAAGCAACCATAGTATAAGTGCTTATTTTTCTGTATTTTAGTGCATTTTTTTTCTGTGATGGGCCAGGGTTATGTGCCGGAACGTTGGTCTGCAATGTTCTGGTGCAGCCGTGTGTCAGCTGGTAACCTGAAATATTTTACCACGCGAAAAGCGACCTTCACTGTCCATCGCGAAATGACGAAAGACATGTCGGCGGTACACTGGCAGTCAGTTCCTCATCCACCACACCGCATTTCAGACATTTAGCCAATTAAATAAATCCTGAAAATAGATACAATTACAATTGGCCTGCGGTGTTTTACCGGCCTCGAACACAATATATCTACAGAGCACAACGTGCAGAAAGGAGTGGCTTTTATTGGAAAAACAGACTGAGGTGTGACACAAAAAATCCCAATCAAATTTAAAGACTAGCTTCTCGCCAAAGTACGAATTATTTTGAATTGTGTGTAAAAGAAGCTGATATTTTAAATGTGCGGCCTGTCAGTCCTTCGCAGACTGTAACTAATAACACAGAGTGACTGACAGCGTTTGAAGATGCTGTCTCCCAGCTTGGCTTGAAGCTGTTGGCCCGTCTGACGATAGGCAGGGAACATGTTTTGCAGGCAGGACAAAAGACCCCCAAAGGTGAACGTACTTTCTTACTGAAATGTGTTTATCCGCGGTGGCGCTGCCCACCACAGGGTGTAAGTTAATGTGTGAGACAGCAGTGTACACAGACTTTATATTCATTTTCCTGGACATATCGTCGGGTGTGAACTGTGTCAAATTTATGCATAAGGTCCTTTTTGCCTCGATCACAACGAAAGGGAAAAGTGGATTGTAACAGCATATACTAAAATTTAATTGCAACTGTTAGATAGTCCTCTATATTTTAAATCACTCATGCTACCATGGATGAGACAGGCAGCCAGAATATCAATTCTGGATATATATATATTTTTTTTTTATAAACAGCCATTATTACCCAGGACCCTGTACTGGATAAGTGGCTCTGAGATGGATGAATGGGTAGTCATTATTAGGAGCTCATCTGTGTAGCCATGGTGGTTTGCAATGAGGAAACACCACGCGTTCAGCAAACGTCACACAGGCAAGGAAATGACTGGCTTATCTACTGAAGGCAGCTCACTGGCATCTTACAGTCCTGTATGTAACATTATAACCACCGTGAAACTAGCATAAGCACTTTGAGGAACCTCTGAAAGATAAATCTGAGCCCCGGGATGTCAGCACAATCACAGTGGTCACAGAACTGGACTGAAATGCTTCTTAAAACGTTACACCTCTCTCTGACCATTAAAGTAGACAGGCCGGAGTTTCTGCAGTGTGGCCAACAGGTGGTGTAGTGGTTAAATTGTTCATTTAGTACTTGGTTAGCTGCATTGCTCGAGCTTTAAAGAAGGGGTGGAAAAAATTGCATTAATTATAACATACAAAGTCTTAATTGTTAAGCAAATTAAATATATGCCTTTATTCACAGGGAAGACTTCCCAATAATTGCATTTCTGTCAGTGTATAAAACAATGATTTGCTGTTCATCTTTTAATCACCCCATAAAACACCATATACAGTATGCTAATTGTCATTCCTGATATTGTACATTATTTATGTTCGAGGTGGCAATTATGTGAAATGTCTGTTGTTGTACAGATTTCTACAGTCATATGTTGATTTGTCATCACGTATCCAGTGTTCTGTATTTCTAAAACAACCCTCTGTACTGCTGAAGTTTAAATGGCGTCCATTATGCTTTGGATTGAGTGCCACTCCCACCGGGCACATGACATCAAATCCCCCCCACCTCCTTTTATTCAACTGTGTGGCCAAATGAAACTTCAAAAGTCTTGCCAAGTGTGCATTCACTCTGAGTGACTCTGAAATGGGGGGGTTTAATCAAAGCCGCCGAAATGTGCTGTTATCTGTAGTGTGCGCTTTTGATGGCTTCTGTGATCTGCTTCTAAAGCCCTGTCTCCCTCTCTGAGTCGGGCACGGGCAGGCAAACGGACGGACAAGCCGCTGAACCGCTGACAGCTAACCGTGGCCTGGAACGGCTGGACCCAGGCGTCTGCTGGCTTTTATGATGAATTATCACATAGGCTTGTTTTGCAGCTAAGCATGAGGCGGTGCTGAAATGTCCGGGAAAATGCGTGCAGATCGCTGATGCTGAATGGTCCAGTTTGACCTCTCTAACCCACACATACACCCACACATTGTAGATTTCAGATTTGACTTGGCAAAACATCGCTCCTGATGGTCTATCTACCTGCTGTTTTGAGTGCTAAGATGACTCTGTGTTGTGGATTTTAACTGGTGACCAGGGTCCTGATTTTCCATGCTTCTAGTCAGGTGATGGTCGATCGGTTGCTCTGGCCTGGTAGTCAGGTGATGTTCGATCAGTTGCTCTGGCCTCGTTTTTCTGAGCTGGTCACATGGCACTAACTGGAGGCTCACTATAATCAATTACCAGTGGCCCCCCATGACCTTCTATGGTACAGGCTACAGGGATACAAGGATCAGATTATCATTTTGACAGCGTGCGTTTATTTTTTTACGAGTGTACTCCCCTTATTGAAATGCAGCCCTCTCCCTCTACCTTATCTCTTTTCCAGCCCCCCAGGCTGTAATTGTCAGAGAGTTACCGATACAACGTTGTCATTTCTTTGCCGAAGCCTGCGGAGCTCTCTTCTGCCGTTCCCTCCGTCTCACCCGAGCCGCCAGCTGAAAGCAGTCGGCTGACATTTTTATTGAATGGCGAGCACGGAATTCATACTAGGCCCTGGTTTCCTAACCTAGTTTATCACTGTTTCTGCAGGAGGAGCACGGTTCCCCACATCGCCTGAATGCGCAGTTCTGAGCAGATTGGAACAACAGCGCGTCCTGTGAGGAATCAGGCTTAAAAAAATGTTTGTATGTTTCTCACGCTGTAAGGATTGGCAGTGTTTCATTATTTCTTAATTACCCAGCCTCAGCTTTGCCTCACTGACCTTGCACTGCGGTCTCTCCCATCTGAGACGTTCCGGAAATCAGCCGTCACTGGTCCCGTGATCAAGACCCGGCAGAAATGAATTACGGCTGACGACTGAGGCCTGTTACCGCTCACGGTTAAGCGTTCCTGCGGGGGGCCACAGTTAAAGGGACACGAACTCCAGCCAAATGTATGTTTCTGCTCAGCGCTTTGTGGCAACATGCCTGTGATTACCCTCATTTATGGTGAGGCAAGAAGGCAACAGGGCATTGGAGATGGTTTGATTCTGGAGGGAAATGGGAAAAAAAAGAGATATTGTATTCTACTGTACAATGAGTAAATGAAATAAAGTCAAAACATGGTCTAAAAAAGCCTGCAATCCCATCTCTTGGGGGGTTAACTGCACATATCGATTGGAGTATATGCAACTCTAATAGATGTATTCATTATTTTCCCAGGGGAATTCGATACTTTGTCACTCCTTTACTGACCAGAATCACAATTTTCTTGTGGGGGTTGCCTCAGGAAGGGCTGTATTTATTTCCTTCCCTTATCGTGTGCCGTCTACCCTGTTCCTACCCAAGCCTGAAATGGACCCTAAAGATTCCACCCCTGAGTGGCATGTCCAATCCAAGAAACTATCTCACAAACCTGCCTACATAGGAAGCCTCAACGGAGGTACTTGGGGGGGGGGGGGATTCAAGGGCGAAACATGTCGAGCTCACCAGCACTGGGCTTGCCACGCGGAGCAGGTAACAAAAAAAACAGTAAGATTATATCATAACCAGTTCCGAGGGGCAGCTCATTCAGTACTGCAGAAACTCAATGAAAGAATTACAAGGTTTTTATATACCTGCCAGAATGGAATGATGTTTTTTCCTCAGCAGTAAATGGTGTCCAACAAGCTGGAAAACCAGCTATGTTTACATGAGCAGTTAGTCACTTAGCTGACACTTATATCCAAGGCGGGTTTTGTCCATTCGTGCATTTGAGAGATATATGGGAATCTGTCAGATTAAGTGCTGTGCTTAAGGCTAACGCAGTTGGGCTTCTCCAACAACATAAACTCCCCAACCCTATGGATTACAAGGCCTACTTCTTAGCCACTGTGCTGTGTACTTTAAAATAATCACTGTTTTCAAACCTTCAGCCCTTCCATCATGTATAACGGTGCCGATTTAGAAGATAAATCAAAAGGTATCTCCTTACTGTTCCTCATCTCCCCAATACACATGCACACACACACATTTGATTCCACTTTGTAAAGGAGGGGATCAGGGCTGCATGCAGGTTCTGCACCCAGATCACGTCAGATTTCATTGAAAAATGTGAAAAATCAGATGGTGTCAAGCAGGGCCTTGGAGGCAAACACAGACCAAACACGGGCCCTCTTATTTACCAATGCAGTGTGTGAACAGCAAAAGTAGATTTATTAGTGTGTAGTTACTCCTGGAGGTCAGAAATTAATCGTGAAGTTAGCCCTCATTAATAACAACAATAACACTGATAATAATAAACAGAACCATCCATCCGTCCATCCATCCATCCATTTGTCTGTCCATCCATCCAATAATCCATCCATCCATCCATCCATCTCACCCATTCTATGGGCAATTTAGTGACAACTACAGGAGGTAACCAGAGTACCTAAAGGAAACCCACGTGTCACAGGGAGATCATGCAAGCTCCACAAGATTCACATGCCCAGCCCTGGAGGTGTGAGGTGACAGAGGTACCCACTCAGCCACCGCATCCCCCTGACCCTCGAAAATTTATTATTGTAACAGAACATGTCAAATAGCCATCTATGTCCAGCTGTGTAATGTGGTAATTTCTTGCATTTTTAATAAGCTCCGTTTCAGGAAAATAAAGCAGAAATTCTTTAAAAAGATTAAGCTGAGATATTTACACAACTGACACTGGAAATGACATCGCCAGATGACAGGCTTTAGTTTGAAGGTGTCTCAGATTCAAGCTCTATGGGGAAAGGTGCAATACACAAATTAAATATTCATTTATTGGTCCTCAGATGTTTGAGTAGGCTTACACTCCTAAAATGGTTTGGGAAGATATTAACAATGATCTTGAAATAAGCTTAGATACATCTGACATCTAGCAGTTAAATGCAACATTTTTGGAAGTCAACGCGAGCTGCAGCTTGCATACTATTGAACTTTCCGTTCTCATTGTTTCATAATTTCACATGTAGAAATGAGTGACGGGCTTTAGATTTCAACACTAAAGCTTCTAACAAAAAGTGTTTGCGATATTTCGAGCAAGCCTCTTGTGGTCTGACTCGTTATTAGTATGCTGTTTTGTGTTATGTTTATTAATAGCGATTTCAGAATCCTTGCTGCAGGCCTCGGTCTGCCGTCGATGTCATTGGGTCGCTGCTCTCAGGACAGAAGACCGGTGCCTGGGGTGTAACTCCGGCTTACCCTGGCGGAGCCACATGGGATACGAACCTTACATGTGTGAACTGAGGGCAGCAGCGTGTCCTCTGTGATCTCTCCGCACATTAGAGGGCACTGTCATGATGCTAGAAGCTTTGCTAAGAAGACTTGTATTATTGGTGATGCAGTTAGGATTGGGATTTGTCTCTTGATACTGATTGCCCCATTAAAGTTGCTATAACACTGGACGGACATCCATCAACCTATCTTCTAACCAGTTACGCTGGTTAGGGTCGTGTGGCTGGATGGACACACCCACCCACTGAATTTTCCTTGCGTGATGATCTTGGTTCGCGTCCCCTGGATTACTCAGGCTAGAATGAGATCTTTTCAAATACACGAATGAGGATGCTACGTGTTGGCAGAGATGTAAATTCAGAATACAGACCACTCTACGTGCATTGGGACAGTATTAACTGGTTCCTAATAAAAACGAAGAAGGGATTTTCAATAAAAGTAAATGAATAAAATGTAAGTTGGGGGTTTTAAATAAAAGAGAGCCTTTCAAACTAGACAAAGAAGAATTTAAACTTTACCTTATGAGCCTGACATATGAGTGGATTAGTTCTTGGCTTGGTCTAAACTACCATGAGGGGAGAGCAGTACCTCAGCAGCCTACGAGTGATTTTTTTCAAGCACTCCGTGACCTCCTTCTCCTCAGAGAGGGTGACCGGACCGGCACTGCGACGGCGCTGCCTTGACACTTGGAGAACATCCCGGAAACCCCATGGGCCTAAGAGAGATGAGTGGCCGCATCCATCATGCGGCTCAATGCAAGCCACATGGTGTATTCATGATAGCGATGTAAGCTTTAAGTGTGCCGCTCTACGCTGGGCTGTCACCTGTCACAGTGCAGCGTCATGTGCTGCCTTCTAACGTTCTTACAACATTATTCTTAACATGTGATGTCCACATGGGTGTTTGGTGCAGTCCCAGCTATGTTTGTACAGGTATAATGCATCCATATTAAATGGGTCCATGTCTCATTTTTTTTTTATTACAGAGAGGAAAGATGTAATCTGGACTTAAATAACATCATGAACTGTAGGCCTAGCCCTAGGGTGGTCCTAGCTTCACCTGCTCTTTACCTTACAAGGGATGCCCTTCTGTTTTCCACCATTGAGTTAAGATGTAAAGGCCACATTAGTCATTAGGATTCAGAAGTGACATGTTCTCTTCCTCCAGTGACCAAGACGTGCTGCTGGCACCCCACAGCCAGAGCACGGGTGAGACCCCTTACCAAATATGGGAACTTCCCAAACACTCAGTTCGGAAAAGGCCTTGCTCGTCGGGCAGACCTTGAGTGAGTGGAAGGTGACCCCCTCTCCACCTCATCTCTGGTTCCATGATCTTTGCTCAGTGCACTGTGCCACTCACACCCGTTAATCTCTGACATTGGCTGAAGGACTCCCAGGTCACCAGGTGAGCATAGTGAAGCCATCCAAAGGGTTTCTGGATGTCTGACATGTAACAGGAGGGGCATGCTGGGTATGGGGTTATGGTGAGCACTTCCTAAGTAATGCCCATACGTTGCTTGAGCCATCATGTTTAACTTTACTAGCTGTGCCTACGTGGCCTTACGGCTTTTCAGACGATCAGCCTTGCGTGTAAACATCTGTGTGTCCATGGAAATGCACTGAGCACCAGACTGAATCTGAAAGAAAGCAAAGCCTCTGGATTTGGTTGATAAAAAATTTTTAAATGACTTGATTTTATCTTACTTATGCTGAATGTTTCAGGCTGTGCTCCTGTAAACATTTATCAGTTTGGCCTAATTGAATCATGTTAAAATATTATTCGAAATTGCAAAGAATTAGATATACTATTCCAAATATTTAATCTGTTTATTGTATTTCAAAAAGAATAGTCCTCTGACAGTTTGTATTGACAAAATAACATTATTTATTAATATCAAATACAATGTACATACTGTATACACTTTGGGATGTTAGTGAATGTAAAGGTTTTTGACAAATAAGGATGTTGGGTTTCATTCAATGATGTTAGTGTGTACACGTTTACCAAAGGCTACGCTTCAAACCCGCTTCACGGAACACAGCAACGGCAGAGATGGAAAGGGCAGAGCACAATATCTGTCTGCATTGCAGCAGTGCAGAACATATTAACTCACAGCTGTGCTAACAAGCAATGAGAAAGATCTTTATAATAAAACATCAACCGGTTTCCTCTGGCTTTGAAGTTTTAAGGAGCAGGAAAAGCAATGTGATACTATAATATCATATTATATAAGATTCTTATAAAGGTACAAGCTCCGGAGGTTTGACAATCCAGATTCAGAGCCTAAATTAGTACATGTGTGCAGTCCAAAGCATTTGGACAGCAATATGATTTTGTTGTCTTGGCTCTGTACACCTGCAGATTCTTTTGGAAGTTAAATGCTGAATGTACTGTAAAGCGCCAATTTTCAGCTTTAATTTGAAGGTGTTAAAGTCCTTATTAGGTAACCAGTGTTTGAATTGTGGTCCTTTTCATAAATAATCCCCCAGTTTCAAGGGATCGAAAGCATTCAGAAGATTGACTGCATAAGTATTTCTAATGCAGGTGTTCCTTTTGATTGCTGCCTCAGAGCATAAAATAACTCGCTGAAGGCCTTCAGAAGGTTCTAGGCACAACATGCGAGGCTGGAGATTGTTGTCATACTTTGACACGAGGAGCAGAGAAGTGACAATGCCAGGTAAGTGGGCCATCGTGCAGCTGAAAAATCATAAGGTGAAATATCAGCTGTGTCAAAATCAAATGTTACATAGACTACTGTCACAAATGACCTGCAGGACTACAGAGGAGTGTAGTGGGTGAGAGGAGAATGGAAGCATAACTGTGTCAAAAAAAGACCACACCAGCACAACCGTAGAAGGTTCACCACAAGATTCGAACCCCTACTAATCCTTATGAATAGAAAGATGAGGTTACAAAAAAGTACAATAAAAAATTGTTCTGGAACAAAGGGTTATGGACAGATGAGACAGAGATCGATCTTTACTAGAAAGACAGAAAGGGGAATGTGTGGAGATAAAATGGAACGTCCTATTATCCAGACCAGACCACATCATCTGTCAAACACAGTGGAGGTGCCGTTATGGCTTGTGTGAACCTGGCTGACTCCGGTCATCATCAATGACATCACTGCAGCCCGGTGAATGTGGAGGTGTAGAGAATCGTCTTTTTTACTCGCGTCCGAGCGAACGTGTCAAAACAAATTGGTCCACACTTCACCACAAAGCAGTATGGTGCTTCTATGCATACGGCCAAAACAACGCCTTTAAAGGCAAAAAGGATAGCATTGACTTACCAAGTCAATCGCCTTACCTCAATTCAACCGTGCGTGCATTTCATAGGTTGAATACCAGATCTATGGCCAAAAGCCCCTGGTGAAAGGAAGAACTGAAGGTGGTTGGGTATATAGCCATGCTGGAGCATCAACATGGAAGACAGCAAACATTATGTGATGCCGAATGGTACTAGACTCCAGGTAGTAATTGACTGCCAAGGATTTATAACCAAATATTCAATGTGATAACTTAATTTCATCCATCCATCTATTCATCCATCCATTCATTCACCTTCTAACCACTCATCCTGCTCAGGGTCACTGGGAATTTAATTTTGGCTTTTCTTAATTTCTACAATTGCTTCTGCAAGTAGTGGACTGTATAATAAATGGGATGAAATTCTTGTACGGTTTACCCAATGCAAACATTAATACCATAAAATTAAAGCTGAAAGTTGGCACTATATTTTCAGACATTGTCTCATTTCAAAAGTAATCTGCAGGTGAACAGACTCAAGACAAGAGAAAAATCTTGCTGTCCAAATACTTGTGGAGTGCACTGTAATTTTATGGTGTGTGTGTGTATGTACCATTTATATTACGTTGTGGAGACAAAAAGCAGGAGGTAATAAAAACCTGAATTTTTTTTTTGTTTTTGTGAGGACATTTGTCACGTTTCCATGACTGATTTAATAAAAAATCTGTGAATGCGATCACAAAACCAAAAGAGCCAAATGTCTTATATTTTGTTGGGTTATTTATGGGTAAGGTTAGGGCTGAGTAAAGGTCAGGGTTGTCATAGTTAGGATTATGGTTAGGCCCATAGAAATGAATGGAAGGTCCCCGCAAGGTTAGAAATACAAAAATGTGTGCGTGTGCACGTGTGTATATATATACATTCAAGCCATCTGCAGAATGGGTCAAAGCAGCAGAGAGAGCCTCAGGATGGCTACGCTGTGCCTTAAGAGAGGAGGTCCATGGGTGAGAAGTAGCTAAGTAGCCATCAGGGCATTTGACCTCAGTTGGGTCAAAATTGCCTACTGTATGTTAAATATAGCTAACATGTAATTTATGATAAACACACACACACATAGACTGATGAGCCAAAACATTATGACCATTTCCTAGAACACCAATTAGCTTTCTCAGCAGCTAGATGATGTATCTTTAAAGAAACAAATGAGAAAGGAGATATTCTGACCAGAAGTGGTTGTGCTGAACACTCCAGGCTACTTGTCCACCCTGTTGAACCAGGTCCACCCCTTCATGATGACTGTCTATCCCGGTGCCACAGGTTGAACCAGGTCCACCCCTTCATGATGACTGTCTATCCCAGTGCCACAGGCTGAACCAGGTCCACCCCTTCATGATGACCGTCTGTCCCGGTGCCACAGGTTGAACCAGGTCCACCCCTTCATGATGACTGTCTATCCCGGTGCCACAGGTTGAACCAGGTC
>JAACJT020000002.1:22814070-22827465 GCA_009936485.2 Gymnarchus niloticus
CACTCCTTCATGATGACCGTCTGTCCCGGTGCCACAGGTTGAACCAGGTCCACCCCTTCATGATGACTGTCTATCCCTGTGCCACAGGTTGAACCAGGTCCACCTCTTCATGATGACTGTCTATCCCGGTGCCACAGGTTGAACCAGGTCCACCCCTTCATGATGACTGTCTATCCCGGTGCCACAGGTTGAACCAGGTCCACTCCTTCATGATGACCGTCTGTCCCGGTGCCACAGGTTGAACCAGGTCCACCCCTTCATGATGACTGTCTATCCCCGTGCCTCAGGTTGAACCAGGTCCACCCCTTCATGATGACTGTCTATCCCCGTGCCACAGGTTGGTTCCAGTAGGGTAAGTCCCCCAGCCGTGTCACTAGGAGTGCCTGTAAATGGTATGCGGAGTGTGACAGTGACTACGGTTAGAAAAGTTGATGCTGCCAGCACTGCACATACATAGTGAGGCATTGATTCAATGAGGCACCTACATACACTCACATACATCCACACTGATGAGCCACTCTGGTGTACAGGACATCACAGCTTTGGCTCATCACTAGAGAACCCTAGTGACCATGTGCCATATCCAGGTGAGCTTAGTAAATTGGTCATTGTGTGTATGCGTGTTGCGTGCTCCAGCCCCCTGACCAGGATAAGCGGTTAGAAGCTGGATGGATTCGTGACTCTCAGCAGCGATACACTGCCATTTACTGAAACTGAAAGATCCTGTTCTGGTGGATCTCTGCCATGCAATTTTAGAAGATGCTCATCTTTGATACAGGGTTCAGTACATGCTTGGAAATGAGCTTTTATGTGTGACCGATTTCATTAGCACACCGAGAGGTCGAGAGACAGGGCATAACACGGCTTGGGGAATTTACCGTGTGCTTCGCCACATTACATCGTTCGCTGTTGTTTTAATTGTTTTAGTTGTTGCACTGCCTTCTGAAGTGCTCACTGCTAATGAGTCAACAGCAATGCGTTTAATTTGAATAAACACAGTGATATTTTCACTTTGCTCTAACCGATCCGAGTAAACTTTTACTGACATTATCTTACTTTGTAATCTTAAATGTACCTTCTCTCTTGGTGAATTCTCATAATTCGTGAAAGCAAAGTCAATATTTCGTTTAATGATGATGGGCACACAAAATTACACATTATTGGACATATTAATTTTCCATGCCATCACTCACCCATAGAGGACAGAAAAGGTCAAGCGCATTGCCTTAAAGTCAGTTCCATTTCCGCCATTAAAAACACAAGCAGGGTCTGCATTACTTGTTAGGGCAGGTTAATAAGGAGAGCAGACACGCCAGAGAGACACAGATGTCAGCAGAGGTATAATGAATTTAATATAAACCGCAGTTTACCATAGCCGATGACCTGTTAGGCCATCTCTTATAACAGGAACATTTTTCGTTCGCACGTGTAACCTTCAGAGCAAGCTGGCGTACAGCTCCATTCATTTGAACATATGAAAAGAACACACTCTAAAAAACTTTAATATCCGGCTAGGTTGGGAAAACTAATTTATTAATAATCGGTAAGAGAAATCGAAAAAGAGGGTATGACTGGCCGAGTTACTCTGTGCACTTTGGCGAACTTTGAAGGCCAACTCAGTTGGTGCTCACTGCTGCTCATGTGAATCTCGTTATTGTATTACAAAATGAAAGACTCTATTGCAGCATGTAGCTCTTCTCTATCTCTCAGATGAAGCCTGGTCCGCCCCTCTCTTAGTGATGGCCAGGCTTTTGAATTTTATCTCCCCATCTCTTTGTATGATTTCAATCCCCCTCCCCCACCAACCCCCCTGCATTCTTCTCAGAGGCTTAGCCTTCTTCTAGACTTTTTCCAATGCTTTTGTCATACCCCCCCACCCCCCGACCCCCATTGATGGGGGCTCCCTTCAGGACCACCTGCAGCTGTCTGCAGCACTCTCTCGTCCCAGTTGCACCCCCACCCCCCAGAACCAACGCTAAGCGTTCTCCATGCTGGGCATGGGACAACATACTGAAAGTAAGCACTTTTAAAGGCGAAACTGGGGGCCTCCTGAGATCGATGGGCCCTTTCAGAGGAATTTGTTCTGAGCTTGGGTAGAGGCCATCTAAAGATTTTTCCACAAATTAGCAGCATGAAATCTCTGGAGCTGTGAAATTCCAGGGTCCCAGCCATCTCCCGGCCATCTCAGGACCACTAAATGGGATATGACAAGACTTCTAAAATGTTGTCATCACACAGAAAATAATTAGCTGTTAAGCTGCTATCTGGAGACAAACTTTTATCTGCAGCTTTGTGGCTGATGGTCGCGTGCATCTCAGCTGAATATGACCAGGTTTTGGGGTGTCTGTGAATTTTAATTAGCCTCGTGGATGCTGAACCATCCCGCATCTCTGATTCAGACATGGCTGTTTAGGCAGCATCACTCTCTCCCCGAGGATTTATAGACCCTCCAATGGCATCTTCCCTCATTCTAATCACAGCTCCATGTGTTCAGATGCGAGACCCTTTTGGACATCTCTTCCCGTCTCATTCGCACCAAAGCCATGCTTTACGGTTACGTCGGATCGGCCAAGAGACTCACAAGTTAAAGGGCACTGCAGCAGTTGCTGAGGGAGAGGTGTGTAGCACCATGGTATCAGTCCCCCTGCACCCAGAGACACCGACTTGTTTCGTTCAAAAGAATTTTAATTAAAAACTGCAAAATCGTGATGAATCCAATGTCCACGTCTCCTGCTATTGACTCGGGGGAGCATTACGGCTCTGAGGTGACACAGAACTAAAACACAGTGACGGCTTGGTTTCACTGCCTTCTACTGGTGGTCCAGTCCAAACCATACTGTATTTACACTCCAGGCTGCCTCATATTTAAGGCATACGGCTGTCCTGTTGTGAAAATGTTAAGTCTCCAGGCTGACACTATGTAAACATGCATTCTTTTAAGCACTGTAAATTTGTAATAACCTAACCTAAAGAAAGAAACGATCCTTCCTCCATCAATAATTTTCAGGAACTGCCATCCATTCATATCGCCCCCACCCACACAACCCTTGGGTACGATGAGCCTTTTACTTCAGATAAAGAATGTTAAATACTCTCATCTGTTTCCACCCAAAAGGAGGCTCATTTCTACCTGGTCTGCCTGGGGTGATAGGAAAGGTGGTGAGGGTCAGGGTTGGTGAATCAAGGATGGGTGAGCAGGGTGCTGGGGTCTCCACTGGAGTTGAACTGAGGACATGATCTCAGTAGGCTGACACGCCACCCCATGTGTCTTCGCGTGGCACCTGAAATCCTGCTGCTATTGTCAGATCTCTTACTCGAAAGCGAGTGTGCATGATGCTGATTACCTTAGGGGTGGGTTCTCCTCTCTTACGAAATTATTAAATCGGATTAGCAACTTCATCATGCTTAGTGTGGATAGATGTGAACTTGCAGATGCGGTGAGCCGTGGTTTGGGCGGGGCATACTCTCCTGGCACCTTCAGACGAATTCAGACATAGTCTTCAGTTTCATTCTTTTGCAGTGTTATAAATGGCATAATTTTTTTTTTAAGGATTGTTTACCCTTCCATGGGAGAGCTCATATCAAATTACATCAAATACAGATTGATCGGTCTTGAAGCAACGCAAGGTCTGAAATGGAATTATACTTTAAACATTTGTGGCCTTTCTCGCTGCCCATCTTTCAGAAAATGAGTCAATAAAGGGGGCCAGGGGAAGGTCAATCTAGTTAAGTTGAGAGCTGAAAGTTGTGAGGAGTGTGTTTGGGCTAACGGCAAGGCAGGTCCAGGGACGGTATTCTGTATGAGAAGCAGAGACAGGGTGAGCCAGATGTGTTCAACCACGTTTTCATGAAAGGAATGCCCTCAGCTTGCACTGTGGTTTGAGTCAGTCAGCCCACCCATCGATCAAAGCAGATTTTATTTTTTGAGGCACATTTTTGCAATCCAGTTGTCAAGCGCTGAACGTCCAATCTCGTGATGGGAGAGGAAAAAATGGAACATAATTTTTTGGTTGGGGGAAAGCTGAAAATTATTCCTTGACCCCTTGTAGAGAGAGCTGTCAGATGTGGCTCAGGGGAAATCTCGAAAAGAAGTCAATATAATCGCACGATGCCATCTCGTCCGTGCCCACACACTGCATTCCCCAGCCCATGTGACCACACTCATGCTGGACTAATGGGCAGCAGTTCAGACGCCCGGCCATTAGCGTGAACGCAGATTTACTGCTACCTCAGCATTGATTTAACATTACCATCAATGTCATAGCAATCCAAGAGAAAACGCGTGCTTCTGACAAGATCAGATGCTTCAATGTGATACTTGAGGCTGCTGGACTTTAACTTTTTGCTCTCACTGTGCAGTGGTTAGTAAATTGCTCAATCCGTTTACAGCAGAGGACGATCAAATGGCTCATAAATTCTCCATGATTTCTCATCATACTATAAGTTTTATTACAATGCCTCTGTACCACTGAGAAATTCTGCTGGGGATTAACTATATGAAAGCTCTTTTTTCTAGCAATCAAGTTAAAAAGCATGATGTTGTGTCTTAAGTGGGAAAGCCTTTGCTTGAGATTGAAAGAGAACCACGTTAGTACGGATGGAGCCGTGGGAAGAGAAGAGGCTTCATTTTCATGGGCAGAACCAAAAAATAAAGATTTGATAACTCGACTCTCCAAACAAGCAGTGGCCCTGCCCCCCTCTTCTCCCATAAAAAAATCATTTTCCTTTAATATGCTTACATTGTTGAGTTGGAGTTCATTTTCGGCGCACGGCTGAATCAAGCATGGAACATTCTGGATGCGAGCCGGATTCACTCAGATGACTTTTGCATAGGGGTGCTCAGATATCTTAGTAATCAGCACAACCAGATGAGTCAGACAAGCTGATGGCGATGGGCTGAGAAACAACCACCCTAAATACTGTGAACTCGAACTTCATGGATGTTCTGGGAGAGTGAAAACAAAATCCATCATTACTCTGAAAAAGCACAAGATAAACTCCATATCCGGCAACGATGACAATCGGCTTGAATGGAGCTCTTGTCGAGGTTTTAAATGGAGCAGTATACCCTAAGCTTCTGTTGAGATATTAGCGTACGGATGGTATTTTAGGGTTAAAGGTCACATGTATGTGCTAAGGACCAATGAGAAGTCGATAACAAGAACCCGGCCATTTGACAGGAAGGAGGACCCCTGCTGATGCACTTTTCAATAAATGGATGACCTAACTGATAATAAAACTCCACAAGTCATCTGTAGAAGAAAACTGGCTCCCCAGGGCACCTTAGCAATGTGACTGAAAAAAAGAGTCAGTGGGGGACAGTACTGGAAACCACTAGTGAGGAAGACAGTCCCAGCAAGAGACCTCCCACATATTAGCAGCTCTGTGTTCTTCTGAGGATGGTCTGGCGAGAGCATGCTAACAAGGGATTTGATGAGGGTGCGAGCTGAGAGTCGGGGCCACAGGGGAGACACCCCCAGCTGCCAGTGTTTCTCCTTCATGTTAGAGTGGCCCTTGACCGGGAGCTGTGAGGGGCTGCCCGTGCTTGATGGGTGCTGGAAGAGCCAGTAGGAAGGCAACGGAGAAGCAGAGCAGGCGGGGCTCTAGCATGTGCAGCCAATCTGGGGTGGGATTTGGAGCCATTGGTTTTCTGTGGCTGGTCCTGGACACCCAGGCTGCTCACTGCTCATTTTGTTCCAGCCGACTTCTTAATGAGGCTTGATTAGGCCCTTAGCGAAATGCTAATCTGGATTTCACATAGTTTGACGGACTCCTGCCCTTGTAAGAGATAGTAAATTGGTCAGTCGTGCCAGCTGAATCAAAATATAAAATATGCCGTTTTTTAAATCAACTTGAATTCCTAAAACAGATTAGTGCATCTAACAGCTGGTCTGGAAATGCCCTTTGTTCATTTTTAGGAACCCTGGCATATTGTTAGTAGTGTGCTTTCTGAACAGAGACTTAAAAATAATCCAGCTTGCACACAAACATGCATCTGGGAGTTCCCCAGCTTACAAAAGTCTCATGTGGGTAATCTCAGCTCCTGAATCTGCCCCTGCCCTACCGGAACATTAAGAGTCAAAGCAACAAAAAGCACTTTTCCCGGTCTTTTTGTGTGTACACTGTGTTGTCAGCCTTTTACTGGAGCACCGCGATATTGAGAATCAATAATGACATGGGTGTCAAGAAGGGAGAGAGCACTGTCTAAGACAGTCCGCGAAGGCCTTTAAGGGCCAGACTCTGTACAAATGGTCCAAGGTGCTGATCACTTCAAGGGTCATTTCATATCCACCAGATGATGTTGCCGCCTGGCTGTTCATGCCTGCTTGCCCCATCTGTCCAGCATGTTCACATACCAGCTCCCACCAGCCACTGGTCCCAGGCTGATGCTGAACTGAATCACATCTGTCCAGACTGCAGCCTCTGTTGCTGAGGGTAACCAAAATCCAGTGTTTTGTTGTCTTCATGACAGAATGGGACCAAATTGGCACCAGTATGAAGCATTGCCACCGGAACGGCTCTACACCAAACCGGCGCACCTGTTCTAGCTTACAGAAACAGCTAGTCAAGGGTTTGGTTCCATTTTTCATTAATATCGAGCATCTTTCTTTCTTGTTATTTCAGTCCTTCGTCTGGGGTTGATGATGCGACTGGGTGAGTCAGCTTGTTTAACTCTTTCATCCCTAATTCCGACTCTCAGTGAGCAGTTTATGCAATCGTTTTTTTTTTGACAATTATGTGCTGGGGGAGACAGAACCAGACGATGGGGGTAATTTAGGTATCACCGGATCTCCATGCTGTATTTACGCACCTAGTTTTGCGTCATCGTTCTCAGCTACCTCGCTGACCCGCTCAGCCAGGTCAATAGGTCAACAGTGCTTGCAGTTCAAATGGCTTGATGTTCTGCTGCAGCAATTTGCAAAAAGTAAGCTCTTCCCACAACCTCCCTGATCGCACATTCCTTTGTCGCAATTCCATTGGCGGTCTTGGTTTTTAATGGCTTCCCTTTGTTTCAAATCTCGAACGGGAAAGGCACCCCAAGGAGAGCCACTCTTAATGTGACCCTTCCACGAGAGTATTTGTTTGAAAGGCTCCGTACCGCACATAATATGAAAGGAGAAGGCACACGCAATCGGATCGGACAGGATTGCTCAAATGAGCAGCGCAATTAAAAATGCAAAATAGCGCGGCTTGAAGGGGGATCCTAATGGAAGCTGGCAGCGTCTGTTCAGGGAGTGGTGATCCCGAGTTTAAATGACAAGCCGTCATTGTCCCTATGCCGCGGGGGCGGGTAAATTACGCCTTGGGATGGACCCGCGAGAACACTTCGTTCCTGTCTGGCCTCCGAGCTCTTTCAAGTCAACAGCGAGTGAGGAGTTTCGCCAAGGGGGGCCCCATCCGTGAGAGTCTTGCCTCGGTTCCCTTTCTGAGACCACATGACATCTCCACCCACAGTGGTGTGCAAACTCCAAAGGACCTTGGAAACAGAACCTGCCAGCAAAGCACATCTATAGGCTGAGGGCAAATTAAAGAAATTTATAAAATTCGATTCACACCGAGCGCCTAATTATGTAAAAACACGTGAGTAAAACACCTCGGCTGGATATCAGTGGAACGGCAACTGCGGTGTCCAGTGGGCTCGGCAGCCTTCGGGCAGAGGGGGTGCTTTTACTTTCCTCTGCCGTTCCATCCTGCATGCGTGTTCTATAAAAGCATTAATACATGTGTTTAAACCTGCATCAGTGTGCATGCGACCGCGTGCACGCACAGGTTCAGCCTGGTCTGGTGCCTGGTTTGAGATGGCCTTCCAAAGCTTTTGTCTGGCGGCTGTGTCATTAAAGCCGGTTCCAGTCGAGGTCTGCCATATTTTTCTGCCTGCATTAAAGGGAAGACAGAGTGGCTAATGCTCACTCGCTGTGGGAAGCCCTCTCTATCCTTTGTAAGATGTTATTAAAGTACAGGCATCTGTCCTGGGGAATGGACTCTCTCTTTTTTATTTCCATTCATTTAGACCTCTATGTGACCCCAGAGACGTGGCCACTGGTGACTGGAATGGGAGAGGAAGTAGCTCTGTAATGCTAATGCTTCCAAGGAAGTGTCGCTTTAGCTTGGCCGGAAGCAGGGTTAAGGCGGCCATTTTGTTCTGCTCCTCAGAAACGAACGTTCACGGGTGGATTTCTCCCCACCCATCGATGCTCCTTTTCTTACTACTTGCTCTTTACTCATCTGGAGGTCCAAAATCCCACAATGCAATACGCCCCGCACACCATGTCACATGTTTGATACTTCATCACGTGCTCTACCACAAGAATTGTTTTGTGGTTTGATTTAAGAAGCAACAAAACGAAAACAGACTTAAGCTCCATTCTGTCCAAATGGTCTCCTTTGCCCATCAATTTGACTATTTGGGCCCCATATTCCCCCACTGTCAATTTGCCTGCACCTCTGGTGTCTGACTTTATTATGCTTACATTGTGGCCTTAGAAAATTCTTCCTAAATTTTCAAAACACAAATGTTCTTCAGAAGAAGTAGGTCATGTTGTCAAGGGGGGGTTTGCTTGTAAGGATTGGTTTGGGGGGAGGGTTGCGAGTGTGAAGCCCTTTTTTTCAGCACCATCACCATATATATCTAAGTTCTGGGGCTGCTAGATTCAATGGGATTGAATTCGATTCCAAAAACTCTGTTCAAATTGACATCCTCTTATTATTAAACTCCTTAATCCCAAATCCAACTCCCAAAATCCAAATTAATTTTTTTTATTCCAGTTTTTTAAGTTCAGTCCTTTATATTTCAGTCCACACATCTGCTAATTTCCCAGTCAATTATGTGCTTCTAGATCAAACTGAACTTTTCCTAAATTTAATCGAAGAATAACTCAGGGAAAACATTCAAAGTATTTCGATGGATAATTATCATTTTTCGGACTGTTTGAGATCAGGATGAGAATGTGGACTTTAATGTCCAAAACAAAAAGCTAGTTTATTTCCTGCTGAACTTTCCACATTGTCGTATTCTCGATGTAATTATGAATGTGTCTACAGCATCTTCCATAATATCTTACCCTCTTATCTAGAACAGTGTCGCAGTGAGTGACACTCAGAGCCTCTTGCAGGAAGCATGGGGCACAGGCTAGGAGACACTCACAGGACACACACACACACACACACACACACACACACACACACACACACACACACACGTGTTCGTGTGAATTCTGGGAGGTCACTGGAGTTCTCAGAGGTAGCCCATTCAAGCAGGCAATGTCCACATACTCAAAAGTGTGTTTTTGTATGTGTGTGTGTATGTGTGGGTGGTTGGGGGGGAGGGAGTTGGGCGCAGGAATCTAAGTCTCCAACCCTGTAGGAGTGGGGCTACATTGCTACCCACTGTGCCACAGATTATATGCCTGGACCAGCTGTTTGTATCAGTGTGACTGTGTATTTGTTTGGGGGGGCTGTTGCCTTAGATTGGTAAATATGATATTGCCGTACCTTTTACTGTCATCATCTGGCGACCACATGGGGGGTAGACAGCAGTGCTTTCAGAAGCTAATCTGGCCTTATGGATGCCAGTAGAGGGGGAGGTGCTGACTAATGGCAGGCGGTGGGCAGCGGGTGGGCAGCAGGCGGATAGGCTGCGGTGGCACCGCTGCTGCCTCCGCTCCGGTGGATCTCTGCCAGCGCGGACCACCTGCCTCGCTCACCTGTGAAGCGCTCGTTCCAGCCGTTTCAAATCTACGCCGCACGGTGCGTTTGATTGTCATAATTAATCTGCTATATTAAAAAAAGTAAACGTTTAGCCTGGAAAGTGCTCAGTCTGAATTTGCCCCTGAGTGTGGAGTCGGATGTTAAATACAGCTGCCAGGCGGGTTTCTTGTACAGGATTTTTCATTAGAAATGAAATTTTTCTCATGATTTTTTTTTTTTTATTGTGCTGCCTTTGGATTTTAGTTTCAGTTGTTTCAGTTCCATTTCAAAGGTCTTGGTCAAGACTTTTTTCTGTTTAACAAAGTAAGTAACCAATGAAATCTCATTCAGGGTGTGGTCACACAGCAGCCAATCCACGGCCAGCTGTGTGTAACGCGTGTTATCATGTGTGAACAAGAAAGAACCAAAGAATAGAACGATTTTGTCTCTACAACAGCTTTGTATGTTTTTGTTTTAATAAGTTATTTTCACAAATTTCTTGCTTATTCTTAGTTTTGGTTCTCGTCAGTCATCCTAGTGCTTAAGCATTACATTTGCGTTTAGAGTGAATGTGCAGATTCATGCTGGATAAAGGATATCTGTCTATCTAAAGTAAATCTGTTTAATTTAAATTAATATAAGAATTTTAACCTCTGAGCATGTCGCTATCTGTGCTCTCGATGCTATTTCATATTAATATCGATCTTTCGGATTGGAATTGCTTAAGAGTGGAACTGACATGGAATTGATTGTTGCATTCTCTTGTCAATACCACCTGAAAGGTGTAGCATTGGATTTAATTTGTGTTTCAGTTTGCAGATCCAGTTCAATTTAGAGATCATCCTTGCCCAGCCAACCTCCATGTATGTAACACACACACACACACACACACACACACACACACACACGCTTGTGCACACAGCTGGAGAAGTGCATCGTGCACCACCACCTGATATATTCGAACACCCTTTGTTAAGCTCAGACAGACACAAATCCACCCTAAGAGGCTGCTATTGATTCAAAGGGCAAGTTGATCACCAATTTTTTTTTTTTTTCCACACGTTTATAGGAATTTCTCTGTGCCTCCTCTATTACAACGAGCACCTGCTAGGGAAGTATTGATCAATTCAAACCTTTGAAGGCCATCTATTATTTCATCTGTGTTTCCACAAAGATCCTCTGCATGCAGTTTTTCTTGAATAGATTTTTTTTTTCCACTTGGAATTTGTCCATAACAAAAATTCTCTAGAACTCCCCGTGTTTGCAGACACTTTGACATTCTTAACAGACACAACATACACTGAAATAAAACTGTACAGCAGTAATATTTCCCTGAGGTAACTATACTTGCCATTCACCACTTTCCACTAAATCTATGCCCTTTTCCTCCATTTCCACCATTTAGTTTGCTGTTAGCACACAAAAAAATGCTTTGTCTCGGGGTGGTCTCCAAGGAAACCATATTTGACTTGTGATTTGAGGAGGAATCCAGAGTAGTACAGAGATTATAAATCAGCAGAGGGAATCTACATACCCTAGAAAGCAACTTCTGAAGCCTGGAGAGGAAGGTGTGAGGGCATGGGGTTGGTACAAAGCTGTATGAGAGTGCCATATGCACAAGGGTCGATTCTTTCTCCAGCACAGTTTTCAAAGATTATCCTTTTTTTTTTTTTTTAACACAGATAAAAGTTAATTGAATTGGATCGTAATCTCTGTTCAGTTGTGTCGAGGGGTAATAAATACATAACTGCCTCCAAGGGCAGCAGAGAAATCCTCATTCTCCCCAACTTGCCCCCTGGGATCAGTTGGTTCTGGCGATTAGGTTCCAGCCCTTTAGGGGCGAATGGTGCTTTTCGTTATGTTTTTATGGGCCCTGATGCCCCCTGACAAGGAGAGCCACCCCAGCGTGTAGCCCTCACAAGTGCTCAGATCAATCCATCATCTCCCGCCGGCCTGCAGCGTGCAGCCTGCTCCTCTCCCTGTTCGCAGCGGGATGAGTATGTCGACTACATGTCTGCCTTTCCACGTCGTTCCTCCACTTGCTGCATTTCACCCGAGGCAAACGCATTTCACAACACAGCCATTGAGTGCCCGCCTGGATGGATGCTGAGGCATGGATGTATGGAGCGGGCTGTCTCCGCATCTCATGGCCATGTTGATATGACTCTCGGGGGTTTTCAGACTTTTTGTTTTCTTCCTGATTTTGCTATTGGATGTAGCATGGTATTAAATACTTAGCCAGGATGAATGGACCAGCAGATAAATTGATTTTTATAAATAGATGGATCATTTTCTAGAATATTTCATCCCTGAACTGAGTCAGCAATTGTTGGATGGATGGATGGATGGATGGATGGATGGATTTTCTACAGTACTGGTAGTGTAGTCACCATGTCATACAAATGTTAAGGCATTTATATCTTATCATCTTTGCTATGATTTGGAGATATGCTGGTAACACAACTTCAGTTATAACAGGCCAATATCACATATATAATCATTGTGTGGGTCACTATTTTATGTTTGTTTTTATTGTTTCATGGAGACCCTGGAAATGAAAAAGTTTTTTTTCTTTGAATAACTTTTTGTTTAGTTGCATTATCTGGACCTTGCTGATTAATCACTGGTGACTCCTATTAGCCACAGTTGTGATAAAATCAAGGTTTGCAGTTTATTAGAATAAAGGTTTGGTTGAATCTTTAACACAGTTGGCAGTTAAATTTTATTCAGTAAAAGTGTAGAGAATTACTTCCAAATGGTTAAATATGGAAATTAAAAATAGAGGTTGATACAGATGGAATTATTCTCTAATAGCAACACAAAGCTCCAAACCACACAGAGACAAAAAGAGAGATTAAATACTCTAAAGGGAAAACAGAACAGAACTTAACTATGGAAGCTAAAAATAATAGTAAAAGCTTTTTCAAGCATTAATACAGTAAGAAGTCGCTAAACATGAGAAACGGTGGACTTCATTTGCATTTACATTCATGTATTGAGCAGGTGCAAAGGAATGCAGGCGATACATCAAAAGCATACAGCAGTTAAGGAGCCAACTTAGGTATCAGTGAAGCTTGGCTAAACTTCCTGTGAGGGACCAGTGACTAATATTAGTGATCATTAGTGCCATAGCCATGTGATACATTACACAACATTATGAGAACCAAACAACGGCCCTTCAAATCAAAGACCATGAGGACTTTGTTCCTGCTAGGCAAGTTCAAAAGACCAGGAAGCATAAAGAAGAGACGGCTGATGATGGAACGGATCAGTGGTGAAATGAATACGTCGAGGTGGTTAAGAAAAGATGAGTTTTGACACATTTCTTGAAGGCTGATGGGGACTCTGCTGACCTGACATGGATGGCTGACCGCACACCAGTGAAACTTCTCGTGTGGAGAGGGGATCACGAGGAGGCTTTGACCTGCTGAGTGAAGAGGGGTAGACAGAATATGGATCTCCATGAGTAACTCACTGGAGGCAGGCGCCATTCCATTAACATAACACCAGCTGGACACCGAAAAACAGCAGAGTCAAGTCAACTTTTATTGTCATGTTCTGGAGACCACAGTGAAAATCTTATGCCAGAATTACAGGGGGCGCAGGGCATGGGGGGGGGGGGGGGGGCAAAGAAAAAGAAAGGGGGAGAAGGTGGAAATAAAATAGGGGGGAAAAAGGGGGACAGAAGCGCGGGGGGGAGGGGGGGGG